>JAHREE010000278.1:5146861-5197322 GCA_033628505.1 Tringa tobata | reverse complement strand
CCCATTCAGGGTGAAGGGTCTACAGGGGGGTGTGTGAGAAGACAGTGGTTGCCCTCATGAAGCTGGGTAAATGTCACCCTCCCCTCCCACCCCCAGTCATCTCCTCTGGTTTTCTGCTTAGTGACATACAGCCTCTGAGGATCCAAAACTTGAGAGCAAGCAGAGGAGCTCTGCATCTTTGTGTGGGAAACACGTGGTGTTGAGGAGTCTGTTGGTCAGCAGATGACACCGGCTCTGTTGGATGGGTTAGAGACAAACCACTTGGTTCTGCCAGGGAGCCTAATCAGTCTAGACCCTGTAATACATGCCTGGTGACAGTTAGGTGATTTTTCAGTCTCCAAGATGAAGCTGGGGCAGAGGAGCCAGTCAGCATTTCTGTCAGCAGGGATTTGTGGCATCCATGTGTGCTGAGAGTCCACGGTGCTTGCAGGGGACAATCACGTCTTTGGTCTATGTCTTTGAGGAANCCTCCCACCCCCAGTCATCTCCTCTGGTTTTCTGCTTAGTGACATACAGCCTCTGAGGATCCAAAACTTGAGAGCAAGCAGAGGAGCTCTGCATCTTTGTGTGGGAAACACGTGGTGTTGAGGAGTCTGTTGGTCAGCAGATGACACCGGCTCTGTTGGATGGGTTAGAGACAAACCACTTGGTTCTGCCAGGGAGCCTAATCAGTCTAGACCCTGTAATACATGCCTGGTGACAGTTAGGTGATTTTTCAGTCTCCAAGATGAAGCTGGGGCAGAGGAGCCAGTCAGCATTTCTGTCAGCAAGGATTTGTGGCATCCATATGTGCTGAGAGTCCATGGTGCTTGCAGGGGACAATCACGTCTTTGGTCTATGTCTTTGAGGAAGACACTAGCATGGATGTTGGCATGGGTGGTTTCTCTTGCAGAGTAAGAGGCTACATTACTAGCCTCCTTTTCCCCCGCAGCCTAGCTGAAACGGGATCTGATGTAGCTTTCAGATCAAATAATTTAAAATTGACATTTGCCATCGCTAAACTTTTCAGCTAGCATAAGGGAAAGTGTCTGTTTAGTGATGTGGAACAAAACAAGTAGGCATATGATAGCACCTCTCCTTTGAAAAATCTGGGAGATTTTATACATCAGAGTAAATTAAAGTCATTTCAGTGTGATTAACATGCGAGCTTGACACTTTATTTGTTTTCTTGGGGCATGAAATGGCAGGACAAAGAAAATACAGTTGTAAAGGGTCTTACATTCATCTCCATCATAGAGTATGTCAAGTGTCATAGTGGCTGCAACAAATGAGAGACAGAGTTGGAAAGGCGATACTCTTCAATTAGACCAACTAACACTGTAAAGAAGGCCATGCAGGCTTCTGGCTAGGACTTCTGCACTTGTGAGAAAGAGATATTTTTGCTTCTGCTTTTCTTTCAGACCCGCAGGAGACTTGTGTGTCTCAAAACATGTTCATTTTTCCAGCAGGGCTGGGTATGCTGAAGGAGGATATTGCCTCCCTGCAAGCCATGGCTTGCTGATATCCCCCGACCACGGCGTCTACAGCAGTGCTATTCTTTTAACTGATAAAGCATATCTCTTCTTTCTGCTCTCTTATGTTGTTGTAGATGAGAAACTGAAAAGTGCGGTGAGTAAGGTCTGTCTGATAGCCCTTGAAATGAGGCCAGTCCCCAGAATGAACAGGCACTGAAGAGAAAGTAGCATCCAATCACCACGATCTTACAGCAAAGTCACGGACGTTTTGTCCCTTGAAGTTTAGCTGCTTGGTGCATTTGTCGTAGGAGAACGTTAACTGGTTTAGAAATCATGGTCAGGATCAGGTCATGGTCAGGTCATTGTTTTCGTTGTGCAGTGTTTGTGCGTGGGGACTGCTGATCACTATGAAGGTTATGGACAACCACAAAGGGAAAAGGCAGAAGCTCTGAAGAGCCTGCCGTGCCCTTGCGGCGTGTCCCAGCCCTGGGAGAGGGATTTGCTCTTGCTGGGTAGCAGGAAACCCACCGGCAGGTCCCTTGGGCTTGGCAGAAGGGCTGGTGTAGGATCTGAGCAAGTTGTGGCTGTTCTGTGCCCCTGTCTTGGCAGATGTTTGAGATAAGTTTAATGTGGAAGGGGGTGGGATAAAGCACAGGGGTTTGTTTTGTTTTGTTTTTTCTCTGGAAGCAATCTGTTGTGCTATAGAGCTGCCACAAACTTCTTGTTCCTCTTAATGTTTAGATAAGAGATGAAAGAGGAAGCGGCCACAGAGGGACTAACCTGTTGGCCTGAGGCTGTGCAGGAAATCTGTGCCAGAGCTGGGAATAAAATCCACACCACTTGACTCTTCATCTTATTCCATGGCAGCCCCACGTCCTTTGTTTCCTTGGCAGCTGGAGATGGTCTCCAGTTGCTTGTGAGCGTGACGTGGACTTGCACCTGACGTGCTTTTCCGTGCTACAGCAGTGTTTTGGCTGGGGCTGAAAAGCTCCCACATAAAACATATTTTTTTTTTTTTTTTTCCAGGATGGTGCACTCCTTAGCCAAAGCTTTTTTTTTGTTTGCACATCCCTTAATTGTTACAGGAGCATTCTGCTGTCCTTAATCATATCCCTGCAATTTGACCTGCATTTCCTATCGGTATTATCTAGAGCTGTTTCGTTTTCTAATTCCTCCAGCCTGGTTTTCCAGATGTTCCTTCTGCATGCAGAAGTCACAACTGCTGTACTCCCCCTCTTTCCTACATCTCCCTTTATTTCTAGGGCTTAAGAAGCTGCTTGTAATATATTCATATATTCTGCTTCTTTTTTCAGATACACAGCCTTGTTCACAAGTGATCCCAGCATTGTAGTTTTTAACTTAGATTTGTTATATGACAAGGAGAAGCTGGGATAGTGGAAGTGTGTCTTTTCAGCTGTGGGACACAAATTTAGAACGTCCAAAATAGGTCCTGGGCTGTCCAACTCAGAGCTTTGCAATTTTGTTTTTTTTTTTTTTTTTTAATTTTTTAAAATTCATTGTTAATTATTAAACATTTGCCATTATCAATGTATTTTGTTAGCATAAATAATTACCTGCTAGTTACCCTTGATAACAACTCCAGAGGGCCATCCAGAAGCCCAGTGTGGTACTCTGGCTCTGCTGTGTCAGATGTTTCACAGTGGGATGTACAGCCCTGGACCAAGAGTGGGATCATATGCCCCCCCTACCCCCCAGGAGCCATAGGGGCAGAGGATGGTTTTCCTCTCTTCCCCTTGTCCTGTGGGGTCCCTATGGACAGGTGGCCTTCACTGAGGTGATGACAATCAGCTGAGTAACGAGGTAGTGGTCCACCTCCTTTTTCAAGGTGTAAGGAGGTAGAGAGAGGGTGGAAGCATGGCCAGGTGTGGGTCAGAGAACAGAGTAAGGATGCACACCTACACCTGGAAATCTTCAGGAGACATAGCCATGGGCTGTTGCTCAGAAAGTTTACAATCCCACTGGTGACCGGTAAAGTCATAGTCCTGCCTGGGATGGACATGGATCACTGGGAGGAGAGAGCAGATGCCATATTGGGGCCTACAGGAGAGATGGGGAGGAACTCTTTATTAGGGAGTGTAGTGATGGGACAGGGGTAATGGTTCTAAACTGGAAGAGGGGAGATTTAGATCAGATATTATGAAGAAATTCTTTACTGTGAGGGTGGTGAGACGCTGGAACAGGTTGCACAGAGAAGCTGTGGCTGCCCCATCCCTGGAGGTGTTCAAGGCCAGGCTGGATGGGGTTTTGAGCAGCCTGGTCTAGTGGGAGGTGCCCTGACCATGGCAGGGGGGTTGGAACTCGATGATCTTTCAACCTTCCAACCCAAACCATTCTGTGATTCTATATCCCTTGGGGTTCAGCATTTCGAGATGTCTTACCATCCCCTGGAGTACACCCTGCCAACACAGCTGTTTCCCAAGTTATTAGTGTTACTGTCACAGTTATGCTCGTGATTTGTGTTACTGGAGTGCTCAAGATTGGAGTGCAAGTTGTGCCACACCTCAGGTATGGTACAAATGGAGCTGACTCGGATGCGAAGCGTTAGCAGTCTGAGAAAAGATCAAGAGATAGCAGATGGACACATGCTGTGGGGATTAGTACAGTGGATTAGAAGTTGTTGGTTAAACTCTCAGATTTCTGTTACTTCATTATTCCTCCAAAAAGGAGGTACAAAGTCATTCCCATCTTTCTAAGCACCATTTTAATTCTTATCTTTTAAAGACAGGTGATATTTAGGTGCTTTATACTAAGCACATCTGATAGTTCTTGCGTTTGCAACCTGTTCTTACTCTGCCATACTTTTCATGAAGACATATGGCAATAGGAAAAAGGCAATAGGAAGAAGGCAATAGGAAAAAAATCTTTAGATTGTGGGAATCCTTTGCACAAGGCATTAAACTGCTTTGTTGAGAATTTGTAGGCTGCATAAAGGAACCATAACAAGGTTGTCTCGAAATATGAGCGATGGTTTCAACTGGAATATTGTGGCTTTTGTTGTGGAGTACCACAGCGTGCTGCTTCCCTCTGTGCCTTTCTTTCCCCAGCTCCGGTACGTAACATATTTCTTGTGCTCCTGGATGGAGTCATGCTCTGCTCTGTTGTTTACCACTTCTAAAAACTTTCCACTAACTTGCTAGATAGTCCTGAAAATAGGTGTTACAAAATTTTGAACTCCTTACCTGAATGGGTACGATGAGTGCTAGGGGAAAGAGCAGGTAAAAGTCACAAACATTGCATAAAAATATTAAATTATGTTTTCCTTAATCCTTCTGGCAATTATTATTTCTAGGATGGTTGTTTATGCGCTCAGTCATGTGAGTTTGTGTAGAGGATTAGCGGACGTCATGTGGAAAATTTGTGGTGGTGCTGGAAAAACAGGCACTGATGGGTTTAGCACTGATAAATAAATTTGAATCTGAGGGAGATGAGGAGAGAACAAGGGCTGTCTCCAAAACCCAGGCCACAAACCAAGTAATCAGACTCTGCAGGTGGTTTGACCGTCCTCTGCTTCCTGTGCTGGGATGGATTTGTCAGGAAGAGGAGCAGTTACCTGACCTCCTCTTAATCCCGTGTGTGCCTTAAGAGCAACTAAAGCTGTGAGATGAGTGAATTAAGTCTGGAGCATATAATCTCATCCCAACTAATTATCTGATTGTTTTGCTTGGGTGTCTTGTTATCTGCGTGGGCAGGGAAATTCAGGCTCTGAAAGGTGCCGCAGAGCGTGTTTTTGCATGCAAGTGGTGGTGTTTTTTTGAGAAACGTTGAGTTCCTCCTGGACTCTGGCATGGCTGTTACACATCCCGTCCAACTGAGCGATGCTGTGCTGTAGGGTGATGGTTATTTGTAGGACTGAAGAACCCTTTTGCCCCAGAAGGGGAAGGGTTTGTTGTGCATGGTTTGACAGATCCACACGGATTTGGTGGGTCACTTGTGACATTAATCTATGCCCCTCTACCTCCGATCCCCACATTGCTCTGCAAACCTGTTGATGACACCCTGCCTTTGACCTTCACGTGCTCTTGTGCCCTGGGGTTGGGTGGTTAAATGGGGGGGAGGTTGGGAAGGAGGAGAAGCCTCGATGCCTGGCTGCACAGCATGGCGGGCTGGTTTTGTTTGGGCATTTTGGAGCCTGTGGTTACCCCGCATGTTGTTAATCCGCTGTATAAATACCCCGGGGGAGAAGTTCAGCGAAGTCGGGCTGGCTCGGCGTTTCCTCAGGGGCAAGCGGATGAGTTTGCTTTGTGTAGCTGTGGGGTGTTCTGAGTGAAGTGACCCCTCAGCTGGGAGTGTGTCTCTGCCATGGCGTGTGTGTGTGCCACGCAGAGGCTGCAGCGTGGTCTGGGGATGGAGGGAGCATTTACAGATGTGTCCCTGCTCAAGCCCAAGTTGTCACTGTCAGTCTCTGCTGTGTGACCTACCCAGTGCCTGCTCCTCCGTGGTGGGGCAGGGGGTGGGCACCAGGGGATGTCCCAGCTTGGCCACACATGGATTTTCCCTGGTAGAGCCCAGGCTGTGATGGTGCTGGCTGCAAGCAGGCAGTGATGCCAGGGAAGGATGTCCCAATATTCTCCCTTCCCAAGCTTCCGTGACTCATCTGAGGTCCACAGGGGCTGTGCAGCATTGCATGTCTGCTGTTTTGTGCAGCTTGTGTCATTTGTTGCTTGAAGCATCCTATGGGCTGTAGGAAGCAGCAGAGAATTCTTCCAAAGATATCCCGTGAAGGGCCTGTATGGCCTTTCCTGAGACCTTCTCAGAGGTCTTTGCCCTCTGCCTTCTCAGGTGCTGAAAGTTGCTTGCTCTGATCTGAAGGGTTTGCAAATGAGAGGTCTCCTTGCCTCTCCTTACCCTGCTGTCAGGCACCCTGTGTCTCGGGCAAAGGGATTTTCCAGCTCTCCTGCCGGCAGAGCCACGGATGGCTGGGACCTGTGCTCCTGAGACCTTGGACTTCTGCTGTCCTCGGTCGAGCTGCTGTGTCACGGCTCAGGCTCACACCTGCACTTTGAGGTAGCAGATTTGAAATTTAAAGTGGTGGTGGAGGTTCTGCCTTTTCCTGGCAATTATTATTTCTAGGATGGTTGTTTATGCGCTCAGTCACGGAAGCGTACACGCAGGGTTAGTGGACC
This sequence comes from Tringa tobata, assembly GCA_033628505.1. Lineage (NCBI taxonomy): Eukaryota > Metazoa > Chordata > Aves > Charadriiformes > Scolopacidae > Tringa > Tringa tobata. Next base: position 5,190,724 of record JAHREE010000278.1, on the reverse strand, counting down.
TCATGTGGAAAATTTGTGGTGGTGCTGGAAAAATGACTGCCTGTTGGGTTTAGCACTGATAAATAAATTTGAATCTGAGGGAGATGAGGAGAGAACGAGGGCTGTCTCCAAAACCCAGGCCACAAACCAAGTAATCAGGCTCTGCAGGTGGTCTGACCGTCCTCTGCTTCCTGTGCTGGGATGGATTTGTCAGGAAGAGGAGCAGTTACCTGACCTGCTCTTAATCCCGTGTATGCCTTAAGAGCAACTAAAGCTGTGAGATGAGTGAATTAAGTCTGGAGCATATAATCTCATCCCAACCAATTATCCGATTGTTTTGCCTGAGCGTCTGTTGTTATCTGCGTGGGCAGGGAAATTCAGGCTCCGAAAGGCGCCGCAGAGCGTGTTTTTGAATGCGAGTAGTATTTTCAGCGGCACGACTCTGCTACTACATATGGATGTTGTACAATCCTGTCCAGCTACACTTCACATGAGAGGGACATCAGCTAACAGCAGGGTTATTGTAAGCCGAGGATTACTTGTAGGCCTAAAGAGCTGCTCTGAAAGGGGGAGGGTTTGTTCCTGCAAGACCACCTCAACATCGGCTTACATTCTTCCGACGTTCGAGGAGGTCCATGGTAGGAAGAATTTATCTCTGGTTTTGGCTATTTCGTAGGTTCACTAAGACTTTCACACCAGGGGGATGCTAACTCAGCAACCCCCTGCTTGACTTACCATAGGGGAGCCAGAGAAGCCTGAATGTGCTTCTTTCTCCCAAGTACACAATGTAAGTTGGGGAAGAGATGGGAATTGTGAATTGAGGCTGCTAATTTTACCCAGCTTTATTTTCTGATAGTGTTCTAAAAGTTGTGTTACGGCATGTTTGGTGAAAGAGACTCTAAGTGGTCATTTAGAGCAGCTTTGGAGACTGGGAGGTTGGTACCTCAGCGAAAATAATTTGGTAGTGTTGGGCTGGAAGCTGGAAGAATACTTTGCATGAATTTTTTTGGGAAGTGAGAAATGACGAATTTATTCTTCAACTAAAGAAATAAGCATGTTTGGAAAGCATGTTCTGATGCCTTCATTAAACTGGACACTTCTAATCTAAGAGTGTGAGTGGAGCTTCTGAATACAGGAGAGAGCAGTTAAAAAAAGATAACTGTTGAGCAAGGAAACTTTAGTTCTTGGCAACATATTGAGTAAATGACAAAGAATGATTAAAAGTGCTGCCATGTAGAATCAGGCTCATATGTTCTTGAATTTAATTTTTAAATAGCTTGGGTCTGTTCCCATTCAAAAGCCAAACCATTGCAGAAACCAGTGCATCTGAAACTAGTTTCAAATGGTGCTTTAAAGGCCGGTTTCCATCTGCAATGGTTATTTATGCTGTGTGCTGAGGGTCTTACAAGCCAAAAAGTGTCTGTAGAATTGCACAGTGCCGTTGCAGCTTAGTATTTTTAAGAATTAGCTCCCAAAATATTGGCTGTGCATATACAACTATAAATAACAATTTTGCTGCAGAAAAAAAAAAAAAGAGCATGTTGTATTGACAGACATTGTATTTCGTGCCCTTTTGTTTTTTCCCAGGTGGTTCACTGCCCCATGAAGAATCTTCGCTGGTTGTGAATAAAGGGGAGGAATTAAGGCTGAGGTGCAACGAGGATGGACCTGTGACTTGGAATTTCCAGAACTCTGACCCATCGGCGAAAGAAAGGACTTCCAGTGATAAAGAGTGGTACACCAAAAATGCAACAGTCAGAGACATAGGCAGATACATATGCAAAAGCAAAGGGAGTGTGGTCACCTCTTTTTATGTTTTTGTGAAAGGTAAATATCAATGAAGGCACTTTTTTTGCTTTCCCCTCCCCTTCCCACTCCCAAAATAAAAGGGCAGTCAATGCTGGAGGAGGGAATGAATTTGAGGTACCCAGGGAGACCACAGTCTGATGGAAGAAGTCTTCTTTGTGCAGTAGAAAGAAAGCTCACTCCCAGCTTTGCTTGGAATGGCCTTTGTCACCAGAGCAAAGTTCTGGATGAGTTTCTCTTTACATCTCTGTTCTGCGGTGAAACATACCTGAGCTCTCCTTCTAGAAGCTAGCCAAGTGACCTGAGTCAGTTGCACGAGTCAGTTGCACTGTGAGGAAGCAAGCAGTATGTAGAAACGTCTTTTTGATTCCGTGTCATCCATCAGTGTGGAGTCATGTAAGGTTTGGCCCCAAGCTCTCGATTTATTGAGGCGGTTAGCTAAAGGATTTGGCTTTTCGAGGCCACTCTCTCAGGCTGAAGCCAGCAGGCAGCAATGATTCCTCTGCCCCCAGCTCCTGATCTACCTTATGACTGATCAGAAATGTCTTAGATGGGAAAAAAAATGCCTCTGCTCTGACACATTTGCCCAATCCTTTATTACCTTTCTTCTTTGTCCTGTGGTTTCTTCAGATTTCTTCTCTTCTTTTGTTGGCTCCTGATCTGTGGCTTCATCAGCTGCCCTCAAGCTGACAGTTTATCATGCCTGGTGTTCCCTTTTCCTTTCCAAGGAAGACAGTTATTTTGCTTCTCCTTCACATAGCTCTGGTGATGTTTTTTCCCTGTTGATGGAAAAAAAGTCCTGCAGCATCCACTTTCCTGGAAACAGCATTCCTTGTCCAACAGGGGTTGCCTCAAAGAGCCTCCTCTGAACCCTGCCAGTGCTTTGAGAATTACTGCAAGGTTGTTTTCCGAGACAGGGAGGTACCAGAACAGCACAGCAAAGAGTGTTTTCCCAAGGGAAGATACCTGACATAGTGACCACTCACTTTGAAGAGTGCTCCTTCAGCAGCTCCCAAGTTGTCCAAATAGCCATGCAGCTACCGTGGATGAGTTTTCTTGACCTTCTGTGTCTCTCCAAGACTATGACTAAAAGAAATCTGTCATGTATTTTACCTATATGTTGACTTTATCTACCAGGACTGTTTTCCTGAAGGTCATGGTAATTATCCCAGACAGCCGTGATCATAGAAATGTTTGTGCCTTCTGTTAAGTGAGTGACTCCATCTCAGGAAAGCAGACAAACCTCCTACTAAGCATGCTTACCAAAGCATCAGAGAAGCTGTGTGGCCCTCATGCAACATGTTTTTAATTTCTTGGTATTAATTGTGTGAAAAAATGTGCAAGATTTACTTTGAAAAGTTCTTGGCAGTAAATTAAGTATGTTTGTGAGGCTGGCCATCATTTTGCAATAGAGTAACCTTTATAGCTGTGGCTCAATGACTTCTTAACAACACCTTGAAGATGCTACCATGAGCTCAACTGCTTGTGGGGTCGCCACAAGCACCCTGTATGCCTTCTGCTTGTAAAGCTGGGAATGAAGAGAGAACAGGACCAAGAGTAAATCACTGGAAGGAGAACCTTGATCCTGTGCAGTCCCAAGTGGCACATGAAATGGTGGCGGGTGTTTATCTCTTATGTCCATCTGGATCCACTAACAATGATTTTTTGATGCTTCTGTGACCAAGGATGACAGAAGTGTTGGCAAACTGTAGGTGCTTCCCTCTTTCACCTTTCTGCTTTGGCAGAAAGTGCCTATGTTTTGTCTATAGAAGCCATTTATGTCCCTATACAGGTAAGTTTAGTGAAGATCAAGCTAGTTCAGACACCTACGTAAAAGAGAAAAGTCTCTGGATTTTGATCTTGGGTTTTTTCAGATACAAGCGATGACAAACACCACCACATCTTGTATTGGAAGCCTGAGGTATGCCCAGAAAGCAAGTGCTACCTTGCTACCTGAGTTGTACCTGGTTTGGAAAGCCATGAAGGGAAGAACATGACTTTCTTTGTGCCTGGGTTCCACAAGGCAAATACTTTCATGTCTTCTCTTCAAGAGGTCTCCCTGCCAGAGGGGGAGACAAGAGTGAGTTATTCATAGCATTTATCTAAGTATCTCTGTGTGCGAAACAGCACACTTTGGTTCTGTTCAGATGTGCTTTACTTTTTCATTTGTTAGTAGTCTCCATCCTCTAGTTCTAGACTTATGCTTCAAAGCTTTGAGTTTGTGGGGGCTTCTTGGACAGCAGTATCAACTGAGGTTAAAACTACACTCTCACTCTTAGCTAGAAACCAGCCAGTAACTTCTCCGTTCAGTGATGACCAACCTTCAACTTAGCATTTCCTAATTGCTTACTTAAATGTCCCGTGCTTCATTTTCAGCCTGGTATTTCTTGTCTTAAACCAAATGCACGCTGCCCATCATCTTAACCAGATTCTCTCAGTTTTCCTTGTTAAGTCATGGTTTGTCGATCGCTAATCATTCAGGTTGTACAGAGTCAGTTTCCCAAAAAAAAGAAGAAAAAACATTTCCCTCCGTTTCTACATTTCTAATTCAAACTACTCTGCAGGGAGGGCAGATGGGAATGGAAATAAGTTATAAGAATGACTGAAATAAGTTTGTCAGCACACCATCCTTTATTTTGGGGTTCACTATTAATGGTGAGGTTCTTAGTGTTTCAAGGTCATCAGCTATCATGGGTTTGGTTGTAAAAATGTTTAAAGTACGGTATGTCTGTGTGCTGTGGTTGGCCGATACTAAATGCTTTAGAAAAGTTACCTTGTGAAAAATTACATGACAATTTTTCAATCAGATATGCTGTTTGTATGCCCATTTTTTTCTAAGGAGGCTAAAAATAACCCCTGCTTTCAGGGAGGGGAAAGAGAGAGAGAAGTTGTTTGGTGCTTCCTCTGGTAGCAATGTGTGTTCATTTAGATTATGTATTTTACAGAAGTGAAAACCATAATTTAGGTGCTTTTCAACTTCCATTTGCTCATAAATTTCTTCAAAGTCCTCCTGTGGGCATGAAACCTTACAGCCCTGCCATGAGCTAAAAGCAAATTACTTTTAATGGTCTGTGAAAATCTGTTTACTGTTGCTGGGGGTGGAGGGTGGAGGTTTTGGAGCTAAACAAGGCAAAAAAAAAAAATCTCCATCTCCAAATAAAAGAGCAGTAAGATTATTTTTAGTGCACATGATTCTTTAGCGTGTCTAGTATCGAATGCAACTGCACATCTCCTGTTGTGCTGCTCTTTTAAGACAAAATTTAATATCTCTTGGTAAACACGAATTGGGTAATACTCAGTTTTACTGGCTGGATGTAAAACTTTCTTTGATGTAAGTGCGCAGTTGCAGAATTAAGGTCATCAGAAGTTCCCTGTGCAATGTCAGCTTCTCTGACAGGTCTTTGCGTTTCTTCACAGATCCAAACGTCCTCTTCCTTGTTGATTCTCTGATCTACGGAAAAGAAGACAGTGACATCCTGCTAGTGTGCCCGCTCACAGATCCAGATGTTTCAAATTTCACGCTGAGAAAATGCGACGGCAAACCCCTCCCCAAAAATATGACGTTCATTCCCAATCCCCAGAAAGGCATCATTATAAAGAATGTGCAGAGGTCGTTTAAGGGCTGCTACCAGTGCTTGGCCAAGCACAACGGAGTTGAGAAAATATCAGAGCACATTTTCCTGAACGTGAGGCCAGGTAACACAGCATTTTTACCTTCTTATAGAGCACCTGATTTTTCCCCTTTATCTCTCAGGAACTGGTGGGAAGTCCTGTAAAGTCTCACCTTGTGTACTGACCTTGTCATGGGATAGCTGGAGGTGGTGGTCTCCTCTGGAGGCGTTTTGGAGTCTACTCCTACTCAAAACCAGTTGTGCTTGCATACCAGGGGCACCAGTGATTGCTGCATGTAGTCCAGGGGAAGGTGGTGGGCTTGGAAAGCTTGTTCTGGGCAAGTTGTGTGGGGGCACAAGTTGATCTTGTGACATTTGGCTTATGGCTGTGCTGAGCAGGTTTGGTCATGATTGCTTTTATTTTCTGTTCCTGGTGATTTCCAGGTGTTTTTTTCACCATTTTAGGAAAAGATGTGGGTTGTGCTGTTAAACTTTGCGGACAAACCAGTGCCCTGAGGTTTGGACAGGTTTGTGCAGGCAAGGTAGAGATTTGGGTGCCTGACTCACGTGTTGAGTTGCCCACAAGTGACAGCAGGAGGAACTGATGGATGACATTGAAGAAGAGGGATTTGGTGGAGAGGCAGAGCGTGTCTCTGCCATGGCGTGTGTGTGTGCCATGCGGAGGCTGCAGCACGGTCTGGGGATGGAGGGACCATTTCCAGATGTGTCCCTGCTCAAGCCCAAGTTGTCACCGTCAGTCTCTACTGTGTGACCTACCCGGTGATGAGGCAGCGGGGGCCATCTTGAGTCTGCAGTTTGCTGTGGCAAATTGAAGAAGTAGTTTTTCCTGGTGGCTTGGAAACTCTCTTATAGTGCATTTTAATGAATAATAAATTTCAATTAATGAGTAGACAACAAAAGTTTTATCAGCGCAGGCATCTCTGGCATTCTCCTATGATGACAAAAATCAAGCCCATTCTTGCTGTCTCTGGTGTTTGTTCTGTAACAAGGTTTTCTTTCAACTGTTTTTTCAGTGATGGCCAAAGAAAACAAGCAGTTGATTGGAATAACTGACATATCTCTGACACAGGAGAATGCAAATTGTAGTATTGGACTATTTCGTTTTGTTATGGCATAAAAGTCTGTACTTGTTCGATAGAGCAGTGACTTCAGATGGGAGGGTGTGACTTGGTGTAGGTGGTCAGTGGGACCTGGGCACTCTGTCCAGGTCTCCATCTGGAGACAGTGCAGTAAGTGGAAGCATCTGATGAAGGCCATCGGTGTTGTAATTAGTGTTCAATCCTCGTTGAGTTCACCAGGTGAAACTCCCCTTTTCTCCTTGGCTGAAGTCTTAAGTGTGTTGAAGACCCTTTGATGGGTATTGGTGGCCCTCAGAACCCCCGGGTTTAAGCTTCGGGTGCAGACAGACAGAAGAGGCATCCATGAAAGAAGGAGCTGTGCAGGCACACTCAGACGTACGCCAGCTCTGCTACCATAGCACTGGGAGTGTTTATGTCCAGCTCTTCTCCAAACAATGAGGGGCTTTATGGACTTAGGGCTTTTTTTCGGTTGTCCATAGCTGTTGCTGGCAGGTGAGAACACAGCACGCCTTCTGCACTGGCTTCCTTCTGTCTCCTGTGTCCTGCTGAATGCTGGGGGGTGGGGGGATTTTTATGTGAGCCTTTATATCTGAAAAGAGCAAACATTTCTTTGTTCTCATCTGTAGAACATGAGGAAAGCATTATTGTTACAGTTTGAATAGCTGAAAAGCGTGGAGTTTCCCAAAGTTTGATATAATTTACCTAAGATAACTACAAAGCCTGTGTCAGAGGCAGGAAGAGAGTCTGGAAAGCCTTATCTGATGTGTGTTGCATTCACAGCTTCAAAGTGAGTCTTTCTGCATAAAAGCCCTAGTGGGAAGTTCAGTGGAGTCTCATAAATGAGGAGAATTTGAAGAAATGATGAAGAAAACAGAAAAACAAACTGTAGAAGGAACAGAGGAGGACCTGAAGATAAGAGACACATAATTCTCAAATATACTTGACTGTTGACAAAAGATACCCCAAAGCAGACCAGGGGTACAGCAGCCCACAGCTGCTTGTAACCACCTGCCTCTTGGGTGAGGAGCTTGTCCATGGTCTTGGCTTCAGGCACCTCTGTGAACCCTCACCATGAGCAGAGGTTGTGGTGCTTTCAGGGACAGGTGTGCTAAAGCCCTTGAGCTCTACCTGTCCTTCCTGTCCATCAGGGGCTTTTCAGGGACCTGTCGATGGTGTTGGCTGTAGTAATTTCTAATTAAAAGCCACAGTTAATGCTAGGCTGCAGTTCTTCAGAGGCTGATCCTCACAGTGTTTTCGGTTTCAGAGTGCCACTTTTTAATCGTGGAATGAATCATCTCATTGATGGTTCAACATCATTCAAGTTTCTTCATGCAAGTTGCTACACTCTAAGAAGTATTATCTAACTTTAAGTGTAATTTGAAGGGAGATTGAAGCAGAAATGTGCTTGTTGTAAAGGAACAACTCTGTAATATGTTAAAGAAATTTGAATACCTCTCGGAGGCCTGAAATTTTATTGGAAAGTTAATGACTGTTGATTTTTATCCCCCCTTGGAAGCTCTGAAGCTAATGAAAGGTAACGCACTTTTAAATTGTTTTCCAGTTCATAAAACTCTTCCCGTCATCACCTTATCCAAAAGCTATGAGCTTCTCAAAGAAGGGGAAGAGTTCGAAGTTACGTGCATAATCACAGATGTGGATAGCAGCGTACAAGCTCGTTGGATTTATCACAAAAGTGGGGTGAGTTCCTTTATTTGTTTATTTATATGCGTAGTACACGAACTCTCTGAAGATACTGCCGTGCTTGTCCTGGACACCAGACGCTGGGTCGGTTGGGATTCACTGCGTTTCCAAAGGTTCTGCATCCCACAGGCTGGTGAGAGGCCAGCAACGACTGTCCTTTGTCCACGCGGATGGCTGGGAGGGGAAACATCCTCCTGGGCTTCTCTTCCCAAACAGAAATTAAAATTAGGCTTTTCAATGTGAAGTTTAGGTGACCTCTGTTGGGCTGCCTAAATACGGAAGCGCAGAGTGCCTACACATCACATTGCAATCAATGGGAGCTGCAAATATCAACACATGGACTGCAAATTACATATTCTAGGCGTTATCATTAACGGTAAAATACCTGCTAATTAGCATGGGATTGTATGTGACAGGAATAGTAGTAAGCATTCGCAGGAATGATTAATTCATTTAAATTACATGGTGTGCCTCCCTAACTGGGAACGTTCTGAGAAACGAACCGGTGAACTGGCTTCTGTCTGTGGTGATAGATGAAGTTACTGCCTGGCATCACCGAATTAAATTAATTATTGGCTAAGTGCTCCAGGAGAGTTCGTTACCGGCAGCGCAGCTATTCTGCAGAGGAGGGGCAGCGAGATGCCCTCCCCTGGCCAGCCAGCTCTGCCTTGGAAATGAGCAGCAGGCACCGGGTTGTTTTCAAGGAAGGCCTCTTGGTTTTCTGGCTATACCCTGAAATTTAGATGAATTAAAAGCCCTGGTGAAGACCTGTTAGTAACTCCTGCCGTATACGCTCCCATGCTAATTGGCTGGTCTTTTACTGCTCAGAGTAGTGACCAGAATACGTAATTCGCAGTCCACGTGTGTATGGGAAAAAAAAAAGGCTTCTGTGAGGCTCTGGTGTTTGGATAAATCACATCTCCTCGAGCAGAATAGCGAAGGGGAGCCCTGTTCCCTGGGGCTGGGTATGCCGTGCTTAGCTAATCCGACGGCTCTGGCAGAGCTGCTCCCACTAAGTGCTCCAGAAATCCCACCTCGCAGCTCTGAGGGTTGAGGAGGTTTAAATGACATGTGGGCGGCATGGGACATGCAGATGGGGCTTTTGGTCCCGTGCCAAGGTCAACGACAAGTCCTTCATCTGAGAACTTAATTTCTTCTATTGTTCCCCCTCTTTTCTTTGTTCCAATATGATTAAATTCGTGTCTTCCCTTAACTTTCTGTGCTTTTTCACTTTTCATTTCATGAGTAAAAGCCACGAGGAAAATATTTTTGACCAAATAAGTTTGACCTTTCTGTCCTTTCTGGTAAATAGCATGGGATGCTATCTTTTAAATATTGACTATCAAATTAAATTTTGTACTGAAACAGAATACATAAAATTCTTGTTTGTATAGATGCAGAATTGCTTTTTCCGCTGACTAGGTCGAAGGAAAAAAAACACAAAGCACTTCCCTTGTATGACTGAAGTTATCACCACTTTTGAAAATTAGGATACAAACACATCCATACAAACCAAACTGCTATTTGTGATTATTGTAGTACAGGAGGAATCAAAATGCATCTAGAACTTCATGGAACCTCCAAGAATTGAAATCTTTCTACTAGAAAATCGCAACAGTCCAGGTCTGCGGTTGGATTAATCAGTGTAAATTTATGAGTATTTCTAACCACACCGAGCATTCTCACAGAAACTAACGTCAGCACCTCAAAGTGTTTATTTTTTATTTAGTTCCAGCACCCATACATAGGCATAGAGTCATGGTATACTCGATGCTTTGGAAAGAAAATGAGGTTTTCAGTTGACTGTAAGGTTAATAAATCTGGATTGCTATGGATGGAGAAGCAAAGCAGGTTCCAGAGCGAGAATGCCCTGTAAAGTGTGCCATGACCAGGTCTCTCTGCAGTGTATCTGCAATGAAGAGATGCCACGGCCTCGGGGCAAAGAGCCACCCAGTTTAAAATGAAGCTCCAGCACCTTAAATTCTCCCATGTCACTCGCTGGGAAACATGGCAGGCGTTAGAGGGTTCAGTGGTTTTTAAGCAGCGCTTGATTTGTGAACCACACTTCAGAGCTGGAATGACTTTTTACTGCAGCTTCTGAGCATTAGGACAGTCAAGACCCAGTGTTCATTTTGCATCGAGGCCTACAGCTAGAAGTGTTATTAGTGCAAATAAAACCTTCTGTCGGTTCCTCGTCTTCATCAGCATTAGAAATTTAGCCAGAGCGAGCTGGGTCTGATGGGCACAACGCCCTTTTCACCATATGATTGAAACATTTGAAGAAATTCAGAGTTTCAGCTTTGTGGCTTGGGCTGGTCTCTCCCATTTGGACCTCTTGGAGCAGGTGAATAGACACACACACACACACACACACGTATTCTTGCCTTACATTGGAGCTAGAGGAGGAAAAAAAATAAAGAATAAGAGGAAGAGATAGGACTTAAGAGAGGACATTATCTCCCAAAGACAGCTGATCACACACTTGTTTTGCATGGAGAGATTCTAGTGACAGGTTTGTCGTGCTGGCTTATTATTCCGGTTTAAAGTTATGAATATTAATATAGCAAAGTTATAATTACTTCTATTTTTAATTTATCTCGGAAAGATGCGGCATACACAGTGTTTTAGATGTTAATTGTTTTTTACCGACAGATTGTTACAAGCAAAAGCAGAAATTTGGGTGATTATGGATACGAAAGGAAATTAACATTGAACATCCGTTCAGTGGGAGTTAATGATTCTGGAGAATTCACATGCCAAGCAGAAAACCCTTTCGGAAGAACCAATGCCACAGTAACCTTGAAAGCACTAGGTAAATAGTTCTTGTAGAAATCTTAACAGTTCTAAGAGCAGGAGGTGGAAAGCAAGAACACTGGGGAGCCTTCCCTTCCATTTCTCTCCTTTCCCCCAAACCTCAGTGAGTAAAGTTGCTTTATTAAAAGGTTATTGCTGACTGGTACCATATGGGATGGCTGAGGAAGTGTTGTGGTGTGTATGACTGCTTTAATTTATATAAGCCTCTGCGTGTTATTGGAATGTGATGTTAGAACAAGCATCCAACGGTGTTTCCATCTCTCTGGTTTGCCTCATCCTTCCTGGTTTAATTTTAAATTTAATCCAGTCTTAATGAAGCAAGTAATTTACCTTTGCCTGGTCCTATCCCTAAGCTTAAGTAATGTGGCAGCACAAGCACAAAGCGTATCTTTAATACCTGCCTTCCAAGCACTGGAAATTTCGCTGACATCGGCGTGTGTTTTTTACGTAGAAGCTATGTATGTACCTCTATTTAAAATAATGCCATAAGGAACATTGCAGCGTGAAATTGTTACGGAGTTCACCCCCGTGATAAATCCACTTCCACAGGTTTTGGGTCGTGTCCCTTCACAGTGGGTGAACTCCCTCCCTCCTCTTGTTTAATAACAGACTGGTTTAGAATCTGCTATGTATTAACTCGGGTGACACACGCTGCCTTTTGAATTTTAAAGCTGCCCAAACCTGCTAATTTGATAAATTAAGGACGTGTTGGTATAGCTAATAAGATCATTCTGAAGGCATCTACGCAGTTGGCTACAACGGTTTCAGCTCCTCACCATTCAAGGGTGTAGTAACTGGGGGAAGCGCAGCCTCAGATCCTTTTTCCTTTTCAAATCTGTTTTTCTGTTGCACAGCTCCTCCTGCTACATTGCTTGTTTTCTTTCCCCAGTGACTTAAAGAAAACAGAAGTGTTTGACCCATATGGGTCAGATTCAGCAGTGGCAGAGTTTTGAGTGCCCTTAACCTTGCTCTGCCATTCAAGAGGGGTAGGGTCGTGGGGATGTTTTCCTCATTTTGTTACAGGAGGGACTAAATTCTAATGTAAAAGAGTGAAACAGTGTGAAACATGAAATAAAGTCTTTTACCCTAGGGGAACAATATGAAGGCTTTTATTGTAAGAGGAGGGAAGTTCTTAACTAAAGAAATTCTTAGGACTACTGTGTATGCAAATGTGGCTTTAAAAGGGATTGACTTTGGAAGGTCTGGGGACTAAAATAAAGCATGGCATTATAAAAAGTAGAAAATAAAGCAACAAGTTTGTATTTAGTAAAATGCAAGGTTTATATTTAATAAAAAATACCAGAGAAAAACTGGAATCTCATTCTCGAGATACTTTTCTCTCTCCACCCTCTCAAATTTGACTGAAAAAACCCAAAACTCTCTCTCCTGGATGCCTTTCAGTATTCATTTTCAAACTGACTATATTTATCTGAACTGTGCCAGCTCCCAGGGTCCCGGGAAGTGGTATATGGCATGTACTGGAGAGATCCTGGGATTGTATCAGTTTCTAAATAGCTGTGACTTTAACATTAGCCAAAAGGTTTACAAAGGAATAAGGGGTATTTTTTGGTAAATTTCCCAATTATGTTTTAATAGTTGATTTATCTAATCATAAACAGTCTCTAGATCTGTTTCGGGGACTGATAGCACAATCTTAACATTTTATTTGCAGGCTCTTGGGTCCGATTTTGAATCTAGGGTGCATAGGGGTTCCCGTGTTTATACAGAAAGAACAGAAAAAAATGCTCTGCGAGGGAATTAAAAATCTTCATTTTCCAGATATAAAACCTTTTTCTCCTTTCTAATGATGGAGAGCATTTAGAGTGTACCTGCCTGCTGTGAGTTTACTTCATCTTTTCTTCTCTGAAGCAGCTGTCAAGTGCTCTGGCAGCTCCATATGCTTTCACCAAGCCCCGCTGGCTTCGGCTTTCCCGAGCTGAGGTGCCCAGCTGGCCACAGCAGTTTGATTACTAGAAAGTGGGAAGAAGCAGGGATCTGAGATTGACTTTTGGTCTAAATTCAAGCGCTCTCAGTAAATGTGTTTCATTGTAATTGCAATCTGCCTGTCAAACTGATAATTCCCATATGAGTTTTTGTAATAGGACTGAAAAATTTGTCTCCTCAAAGTGAGTAATCCTGAAGCTGATGAGTTTATTAATGAAATTAAAACCATTGCAGCAAGGATGCTGCTCCACATGATATTTTGGAATGGAACTGCACAATGATAAACGGTATCTGCCAAAGAAAAGATTAAGACCCAGCGGTAGATGAACAGAAATGCCTTAGTTTAAAACAATTGGTATCCGGGCCTGTGGACTTAGCACATTTTTCTCTAATTACAGTTTTTTAATAGCTTCATTTGTAATGTTGTTCTTAATTACACTTGACAAAGAAACCTTAAATACTCTAGTATATTGTCATAAATGATCAATTTATCTTGCTTTTTTCGCAGTGTTTCTTTTGTACCATACATTGAGTGACTCTGATTTTTTTTGAAAAATGCAAATAGTTGAGTAGAAGCAAGCATGTGCTTGCATTTTTCTGAAAGCTAATAGAGGCAATTTTTCACCAGAAGATGGAATTATTTCTGTTGAACTGCTTTAAGTCCTGTGCCTCATGGCTATATATAGTTAGTGGCCTTGGGTTTGGCAGGTGAGGGTTCAAGTTCTGCTTTGGAGATCAGGTTTCCTGTTTCACAGTTGGATGTTTGATCACTAGATCTTGAAGTAGTCTTAAATGTGGTTAGAGTACTGACAATCTTCTAAATGGCCCTGAAATTGTTTTTCTTCTCCTCTTATGGCCATCAGCTAAAGGATTTGTCCGTTTGTTTGCAACAATGAATACCACAATAGATATAAATGCAGGACAAAATGGAAATTTAACAGTTGAATATGAGGCATATCCGAAACCGAAGGAGGAAGTCTGGATGTACATGAACGAAACATTGCAGAATTCATCAGACCATTACGTCAAGTTCAAGACTGTGGGCAATAACAGGTAATATGAATGATTGTAAGTGCTATCGATTTCACTTTGGAACAGCAAACTAGAGTCTGCTCTGGAAGGATGGAAATGGTGATGGTGAGAAAATTGTGATTATAAAAGATCTCGTAGTCCACGTGGCTTACCACGGTCACTGGTGCAAAGTCTGCTGACCTAGATTTGGAATAGCGTTGAGCTAATCTGAGGACCAGTGGGCCACAAACTCACCACTCGCCTCCAAGATGCCAGTCCTGCCCAATAAGAAAAAAATCAGAATGTGAAGCTGTTTGTGTGCAGAGGCTCCCTCCACCACCACGGCAGAGCCCAGTCCTCTGCGCCCAAGCTTACTTTTTTTATTTCTGCTGTGCACTGTTCTCTCCTGAGCCCTGGTCCTTCAAAAATCCAGCGTAGCACCTGAGCACGCGTGGCCCGGGTTGTGTACCTGGCTCCCCTCCTCTTTGAGAAAGGGAGCGGGCAGGGGGGCACGCGGGGGGGGTCTCAGCCTGGTGCTCGGATGTGGTGTGGGCACACATCTGGGTGTCAGAAGTGGCAGAACTTCTGGATGCTGCAGTGCAAAGGCCATCACAGTGCAAGGTAGGAGTGTCGGCATGGACAGTGTCTGCAGGAGAAGACGGCACGCTAATCATTGACTCCTCAGTTTCCATACAGCAATTGCCTGTTCACCACAAGTCGTGAGCATCAATGATGCTAACTTTTTTTTCTTTACAGTTATACAAGTGAACTTCACCTTACCCGATTAAAAGGAACAGAAGGAGGCATTTACACATTTTTTGTGTCCAATTCTGATGCCAGCTCCTCTGTAACATTTAATGTCTATGTGAAAAGTAAGTAAAGTGAACAGTCTGAAATATTTCATTATCACAGTCATTGTATTTTATACAACATAATGTATGCACAAGATGTCACAGTGTGGTTTAGCATCTGAGAGGCTTTCTGAAGTGAAGCACATGCTGGAAAACTATTTAAATGTCAAGATATAAAAGTGCAGAGCACTTACACAAATCCACATACTATGCAGTGTGACCTTACATGCTAGCAAACGTATTCCAGAGGTTACCAGAGAGCAGCTAGATAGTTTATGCTGGAAAAAAACTGTAGCACCTGCAAACCTGATCTCAAAAATAGGCATGTACCATAAACCTTTGATAATTTAAGGTGGAGCAGGATACACAGGGATTATAATTGGCATTTTTGGCAGCTGAGTTAAGCTATGAGTTGTCATTCGTTTGAGTTGGATGCAGAGTTTGAAAGCTTGTCAGGAGAATTACTCACTTGTGCCCTTTGGCATCTAAATACTTCATGTATAATAATATAGATCACCATTGTTTTAGAGAAATCTGTGTAGCTTTACAAACACATGTGCTGTCATCTTTGGGACATGATGGTAAAAGAGAGCATCGCTCCCAGTTCCAAATAGCGTTCTTTAAGGCAAAAGCTAAACTTCAATATTAATTCAGTGAAACTTTCAGGAAAGCCTGTCCTTAGCAGAGCCATCCTGTTAGAGAATTTAATGCTCTCAGCAGACATATATTGGCAGATGCTAAAGGCCAAGCTTAAGGAAAATTAAACCAGGAGGGGGCTGCAGGCAGACTGGAGAAACTAAGGTGAGGTAGACGATGGTGCCTTCAAGCCCAGCAGGAGGAACTGCAGGGAGAGGGAGAGAATGTGCTGCAAGTGCAGTCCTGTGCTGCTGCGGTGCTTCAGCACCAACGTGTCCTTCTGTGGGTGCAGGCTAATGCAGAGGACTGTGGGGAAGTCCACAAACGCACAAAATCCTAGGTAGTAATTTTCTGGATTCTTCTCATTTATCACTGAAGGTCAACGTTTGTAGCGTCGCTATTAGCAATGCCAAAGGTCGGGTCTAGAAATGTCACTTGGGCTCCTTTCAGAACATGGCATTTCTTCCTTCGTCTGTGAATGTTGTAATTTGTATTCTTACGCCTTTTCCATTTCCTAGCTGTGATTTCTGAGAGGAGGGCACTGGTGACCTCAGATGTCCTTTACCACCATGGATGAGTGTGGGTTACAGTCAGGAGGGATAATTCTACTATTTTACAGATTAGCGGAGCAAACTGTTGAGCCAGAAGTTTAATTACTGAGAAGGAATGGGAGAAATTGCAGGTTGCGCTTGGAGCTGTCAGTTCGGATGAGGCTGGATGGTGTTTTCTGACTTGCAGCATCATACGTGTATTTGGAGCAAGGGGCTGTCCGTGGGCCCCCCAGCTCTTCCAGGCTCTGCAGGCTGCTTGGGAGCAGTCTGGGCACAATAACTTAAAAAAACCCACCGCGGTTTTGTCATCATAAGGTGTTGGTTTTCATGCAGAGCTCTGCATTGCCGCTTTTGAGGAATCTGCTACTTGATAAAAGCTGAAAACCCCTGGGGTCATGGTCAGGAAACCAGACTGGGAATCATAGAATCGTAGAATCACTGAACCACAGAATGGTTTGGGTTGGAAGGGACCTTAAAGATCCCTTAAAGACCCCATCCAGCCTGGCCTTGAACCCCTCCAGGGATGGGGCAGCCTCAACTTCCCTGGGCAACCTGTTCCAGTGTCTCACCACCCTCACAGGAAAGAATTTCTTCCTAATATCTAATCTAAATCTCTCTTCTTTTAGTTTAAAAACCATTACCCCTGTCCTATCACTACACTCCCTGATCAAGAGTCCCTCCCCATCTCTCCTGTAGCCCCCTTCAGGTACTGAAAGGCCATTATAAGGTCTCCCCAGAGCCTCCTCTTCTCCAGGCTGAAAAACCCCAACTTTCTCAGCCTGTCCTCAAAGGAGTGTTGCTTCAGCCCTCTGATCATCTTCGTGGCCCTCCTCAATAGCATGGTGAAGCAGTATGGCCAAGGCAGGAAGAAGCATGGACGGCTTAATTCTTCTGAGTGGCTTGTCTGTGCCACCAACAGCATGCAGGTCTTCTTCCCTCTTGATTCCCATCTTATAAATAGTAAGATCAGCCTTGGGATGCAATGAGGACATTTAAGCCGTCTCAGTGGAGCCCAGGTTACCAAGCACTGTGGCCTGGAGTGGACTGGAGGCGTTGCTGAAGCAGATGGATTTGAGACACTTGACTCAAAAAGAGTTTCTTTTGGCATTTTGACTAAGCTCCTGCAAATACTTCTTTCATTTTGAAAGGAAGAGGTGAAATGGATTGATCCTTCTAGGGGTTTGTTTTTAAGAAAAATCATAACCTCATGTTTTCAGTGGCTGGTAAGATGCTCATCATTTAAGTGTGAAACACAAACTGCACGACAAGGTGCCACATTATTTGACATTGGGAGTCATGTGTGGGTGGGTCAGATCCTGATCTAATGGTGTGTCCTGACCTGGCATTGTTGTCAGCAGGGATTTTGCATAAATTCCTGGGATGTAGCTCGTGATGTTTACTCTTCTGGCTTGGTCGAGTAATCAGCAGAAAGTAATCAAACAGGTAAAACAGGATTCATAATCAGGAGAATGTCTTCACATAAACAAGAATTTATGCTGAAACATTTGCTGAAAGACACGAAAAACCCTGTTCAGAAATGCCTGCCTTGGATTTAAACACATTTAGCAATTGCATATGCTAATCTGAAACAATACTAAATTGCTTAAAAAAAAAAAAAAAAAGTAGTCAGTCATAGTAAATGTGACATAAAGGAGCTCTGAAATTAAGAGCCAAAGAGAAAATTACAATTTGACAAGCAGCACGCCGAACTGAGTTACAATTAGGAAATTGTAGAAATCTCCAGAGTGGCAAGGTACGGTGTGTCTAGCAATTAGTGGAGGAATCTTCCAACCAGTATCTGAGCTTAGTGCAAAATAATATCTGGGCTTAATTACAGTCAACAAAATATTACCTGTGTAGTTGGGGCTCACGCTGCAAAGAGAAAACTGGTCATGGTATTGTACATCACATAAAGCCAAGCTCAGGGATTTTTTTTCTGTTGGAACATGCAGTGAACAAATGAGGAGTCGCCGTAATATTAGAAAAAAGATTTGTTCCAGTCCAGAAGATGTGACTCCAGGAGGAAAGCTCTCTCTCTTTGACTGCGATGACAGGCAGTACCTATTAAATGTTGCTTTTTAGGCATTTACTTTGTTAATGATGAAGAAAAGGGAATCAGCAATAGAAAGCAATTAAATGCACAAGAGCATTGAGTTAAAATAGGAGTGACCATTTAGAAGTCCTCTTTGCTACATCCAGAATCAACGCTAATAAAAGCTGAAAAGCAGTTAATAAACTTAGTGAAATCAGAAGTTTAAGACAACTAATGACTGATTATGGAAGGCAATATGTATATATGCCAAGTAATGTAATGAAACATTAAATATTTAAAGGGTTAAAGCTGAAACAGTGAGCAAAGTCTAGTCATTAGGAGCCTGTCTGATACCAGGGCTAATTAGGCAGTGAGAGTCGTAAAACCTACTACAATAAAATCTCTTTTACAAAGAAGATGCTCAGTGACAGCTTGGCATCTGTTCACCGGGGGTGCCAGGGGTGGAGCTGCTCTCAGGCCATCGGTTCTCACCAGGCTTCTGGAGCCCAGCTCCCACTGGCACCAGGGCTGGACCACTCTGCCCGGGATGCTGGAGGCATTAACCCCATCCTCACCGTCCACTGCTGCAGGGCGAGCCCACATGGTCATGCTTTTATTTAGGTTTTTACAATGGAAAAAAAGCCTGATTAATGTGGATGTTTTCCTTTTCCCTCACTCGGTGTGTTAGATGCAGCACAAATCTGGCACAATGTTTTTTCCCGGGCTTAGTGTTTGTTTTCCTCTTATATTTAACTTTAAATTTCTCTCATTTCTTTAATTACATTGTGTTGTAATGTTGCCTAGAGCATAGCATATGCCCTGTTCTGGGGTTCCCAGTACAAGAAAGGCAGGGAACTGCTGGAGGGAGTCCAGTGGGGGGCTACAAAGATGATCAAGGGACTGGAGCACCTCTCTTATGAGGAAAGGCTGAGAGACCTGGGTCTGCTCACCCTGGAGAAGAGAAGACCGAGAGGGGATCTCACCAATGCTTGTAAATATCTAAAGGGCAGATGTCAAGAGGATGGGGTCAGATTCTTCTCACTGGTGCCCGCTGACATGACAATGGGCACAAACTGGAACACAGGAAATTCCATCTCAACATGAGGAAAAACCTCCTTACTTTGAGGGTGGCAGAGCCCTGGAACAGGCTGCCCAGAGAGGGTGTGGAGTCTCCTTCTCTGGAGATACTCAGACCTCGCCTGGACGCGTTCGTGTCCAACCTGCTCTGGGTGACCGTGCTCTGGCAGAGGGGTTGGACGAGATGGTCGTTGAAGGACCCTTCCGTCCCCTACCATTCTGCAATAGCATATGCCTGACCAAATTGCTTGCGCAGGGGTGGTAGATTAGCTAATTGCAATGTCACAAGCCAACCACTTCGATAGGAGTTTTGGAAATGTGCATTATGTGTATTCCGTGAGCGCTGGTGGGTGAGCGAGATGCTGTGCGCTCTCAAGAAGTCCCTCACCCAATGAGTAATGCTGAAAATCCGTTTCAACATTTTGCAACAATGTTTGGTCCTGGGTGGTTTGCATAAAACACAACATGCGGATTTAGAAATGAAAGAACATTCGGTTCCTGTAACATGAGTCATGAGGAGATGCTATGTGATTGAGGATATACGTGTGCTTTATTGCCTCTAATTTAATCAGCAAGTAGAATATTCATTAAAAACTAATCCCATGCAGTCTTTGTACGTGGATTTTATCTGAAATAAATCGGCACGTTCCCAGTGTAGTCTATACAGCTTTACAACTCTAGAGTACTAGAAGTTCATCTTATATCTTTTATAAAGTTGTGTTAATCAATAATGGAGCCTTAACTTGTCCCTGTCAGGTGAGCAACGTCATTGCAATATAGTCTGGGTTTTTTCCCATTAACTTTTTTTTGTGAGCGGTTTTGCAAGGAAGCCAAGGCTGTTAAGGGAAATAAGGCCTCTAATTCAAGTTTCTCCAAGAAAAACATCTTGCTAATATTTGCCAGACGTTGTTGGCAGTCCCCTTGGCTGAAGCCTGTGAAGTCCACCTGATCGCTCTGGTTTCCTGCTGTGCTCAAAACAGCATCTCCTGAACGGAGCGCGGGACCAGCTCTGGTGCAGGACATGGTGGGAGGCATCGTCTGGCCCGATTGCTTTCTAAACCACCACAGCAATCACGAATTATTGTTCAGAAACCTAATATGTTTGGTGCAACATCGCTCTGTGTGCAGTGTTTCAGGGAGTTAGGCAGAGGGGCGTTCCGGTGGTGACATCTTAGAGGGATGTGTGTCCTCCGTGGGGGACTCTCATTTGCACTGGTTGCCTTGCCCTGCAGTTCCTTTTCTGGCTGCAATGGTAATATTTAATACAGAGGGCAGATGTAAGAGAGATGTGGTTTGACAGATTTAGTACGCTTTATAACTGTGAAGAAACTGTCCTTTTTTTACAGGCGGGTAAAGCCGTGCTGCGCAGGAACGGGAACTGCGCTGTTGTTCCAGGCACACGCTTCTCTGGGTGGTTTTAAGCTCTGAGCTTTGCTGGTTTAGGATCTTTCATTAAACCAGATTTCCAGTGGAAGTAAGGCATTATTCTGAAATCCAGCCCAAGCATTCAGTGTAAGAACTGATCATGTCACAGATGGTCAGTGCCTGCAGGACAAGCACTCTTCAGACCCTGACGCCCTCGAGCACGCAAAGCTCTGTTCACCCGGGTAATTCCAGGCTCGGTGATAACACACAAGTTGCTGGGGTGGAGAGCAAATGGCAATGCAAATCCTGCATTCCCCTAACGTGCGACTCTCGTTTTTGTTTATTGCAGCAAAACCGGAGATTCTCACTCTGGATATACTTAGCAATGGTATTCTGCAGTGCGTAGCAGCTGGATTCCCAGCCCCTACCATATACTGGTATTTTTGCCCAGGAACCGAGCAGAGGTAAGTTAAGTAAATGAGAGTCTCCAAAGGTTATTCTGAATGCAACACGCACGATTTATAATTAAAAATTAAGAACAGAAAACGACTCAGTAACAGTTATGTTCAAACATTGCATCACTATTTTCATCATTTTCGGCATTGCATTGTTTGCAGTGGTTTGAGGCGAAGGCAGGGCTACGTTTCGTTATTCCCCTTCGCATTCCAACCTTGAAAGGAGAATAACCAACATTTTCTGCTGCAGAAAAGCAAAAGCCAAAGTTTCTCCCTGCTGCAGGCTAGCTAAGGTTTGTGTCAGTTTGGCCCCAAATGACACATGTTCTGTATGCAATTTCACAGAATGACAATCACAGACTCACTTGTGAATATGGCTGTTATCTCTTGTTTTATTGGGCAGTGATATAATTTTTCAAGGCATAAAGTAATTAGATTTCTATTCACATGAAGTATATGACAAGTAAACAAGTTATGAATAAAATCTGATGTCTAGCTAGCACGTTTCTAAAAAGACTGTAGAGTTTCACTGTGAAATGAGCATTTGTGAAGCATGTCTTAAAGTTTTGGTTGACTTCCACCCCGTGGTTGCAGACCTTGTGCTGGGAAGTCATGGGTTTCCCACCTTCATAATTTGTTTTATACCGATGTGTGTGACAGATAAAGGAGAGGCAGCATCTCGAGAGAACAGAGCTGGCTGTTTTCTGGCTGCGTATCAGCTTGTTGGTGTTGTATGTACATCGTGGGGTTTTTTTGGTGCTGTAGTAAAACAATGCTTGGGGAAAGTTTTCCGGAGTAGATAATATGCCAAAAGTGCTCAAAGCTGAAGTTGGAGGTACAGGTTGCACGGTACAAAACCCACAGTAGTCTTACAGACCTGTAGGTATCTCTACCCAAAAACAAATGCAAAGACTTCACGGTGTCCAGTTGGGTCAGGCTTGGTGTATGTATCCATCTCACCTGCTACACAGAAGACAATGAGACATCGTGAGCAGGCTAAGCTTTGAGGATGAGATCTTCAGCTGAACCCCTCTGTAGAGCAGTGTTGTTTAGTTATCTGATGGCCTGGCAGCGACTGTCTGCCT
This sequence comes from Tringa tobata, assembly GCA_033628505.1. Classification (NCBI taxonomy): domain Eukaryota; kingdom Metazoa; phylum Chordata; class Aves; order Charadriiformes; family Scolopacidae; genus Tringa; species Tringa tobata. The sequence continues at coordinate 5,168,706 of JAHREE010000278.1, read as the reverse complement.
CAACAGCAGGACCTGTCATCCATTCCAGGTAGCCATCCATGGCAGGTAACTGTCGGTATTGTTTCTCCCAGGTGTTTTGATTCACCGACAATATCCCCCATGGATGTCAAAACCAGTTACACAAATTCGTCGGTGCCATCCTTTGAACGAATCCTGGTGGAAAGCACCATTAACGCCAGCATGTTCAGGAGCACTGGCACCGTGTGCTGCGAGGCCTCCAGCAACGGGGACAGGAGCTCTGCTTTCTTCAACTTTGCCATTAAAGGTAACGGCTGGAGCGAATGAGACCGTAAAACACGGGTGCCTTTCAGCTCTTTCTGTAAGAGGATTTTAGGTGGTTTACCTTTGCCCTAAGAAAATTCACGGTGCTGTGGCTGAGGGTATGATAACCTATTATGCCACATGTTCTGCCCGTCAAAGCATTGCTTTAATTTTTCAATGAATATTGTGGTAGCATCTTTTTTACAGCTTCAGGTCCGCAGCGCAGTAGGTGGCTGGTTTTCTCCTGTCTGTGCAGCACAGGGGGCAAACCACCTACAGCGTGGCACTGGCTTTCTTTATCTCTCCTTTTCTTTTCCTGTCTTCGCCTGTTTTAACTATTTAGGCCATCTTTTTTGTTGTCGTTGTTTGAGGGGAAAAAAAAAATGCATGTTTTTAACGTTTTCACAATGTCTCAGGAAAACGTGGTCCTGAACTTGACTGGAGCCTAAGGGCCCTGCTGTTGTAAAAGAAGTAACAACAACATACAGCAAAAGGGCTGGTGAGCTTTGTAGCAGTATTTGTGGGTTTGTGGAGAGGGGGGGGAAAGCACTAGAACACAGATGACTCCAAACGTGTTTGTAAATCTGTGCTCCTCTTCGCAAAATCAAGTGTTCCGCTAATTCTTTTTTCTCTGTTACACCCAGATACAACATATAAACAAATAAGCCAGATTTGGGGCAGATGGGTTTTACTGGAACGGTATTCCTTCGCTACTCAGCACAACCTCTACTTGTAAAGACTGTGCTGATCATACTTAGAGGGGAAAAAAAAAAGAGAAGAAATTAGGCCTTCAGAAAAAGACTTCTTTCTTCTTTAACCTAATTTGACAGTGTCGCGCCTCCTGAGCTGATGAGGCTGAGACTGGACCTGGAGCACATCTGGGAAAGTCAAACCCCCAAGCCGTGTTTCACAAGGAGGAACCGAGGAAAGATTTTCACTGCAACTTTTTAATACAGTTTTTCTTGTCCAGTATTTAAGCAGATTTTTTTTCTCTGTTTCTTTCCAGAACAAATCCGGACCCATACCCTTTTCACCCCTTTACTAATCGCATTTGGAGTCGCTGCAGGACTGATGTGCATCATAGTCATGATCCTGGTGTACATATATTTGCAGGTAAAATCAGAAGGCCCTCTGCCTGAGTTAGGAAGCTGTGTGAGCTGCCTGTGGTGGCTTCGGTGGTGACAGCCGTTCTCTTTCTTTTCCAGAAACCCAAATACGAAGTTCAGTGGAAAGTTGTTGAAGAAATAAATGGAAACAACTATGTTTACATAGACCCAACGCAACTTCCTTATGATCACAAATGGGAATTTCCTAGAAACCGGTTGAGTTTTGGTTAGTTTAGATTTATTTAACTTCATCTGCAAGGTGAAACCTTGAGGTCTCATATGAGACTTTGGTCAAACACAGCAGGGCTTTGTCAAAAGGACGTTGTGCGATAACGCAAATAGTGATAATTGCTCATACTTACCTTGGGACAAAAAGCAAGCAGGCGTATCTGCAATAGCTTCCTTGATATCACAAAATAAAATGTTGAACCATTCAGGAAGAACTGCTCCAAGTCGTTACAGAGTATTTTGTTTTGCTTTATTAGGTAAAACCCTTGGCGCTGGAGCTTTTGGAAAAGTTGTTGAAGCCACCGCTTATGGTCTGTTTAAATCTGATGCTGCTATGACAGTAGCAGTAAAGATGTTAAAACGTAAGTTGCTGTAATGTAATTTTTTCTCATTTCCTCCTGGTCGCTGTGTTACGTTCTGAACACTGTGCTTTGCCTTGCAGCAAGTGCCCATTTAACAGAAAGGGAAGCCTTGATGTCAGAGCTAAAAGTGCTGAGTTACCTTGGAAACCACATTAATATCGTGAATCTGCTTGGAGCTTGCACTATTGGAGGTGGGATTATCAACAGATTATTGATTATTTCTGTTCCTTTTTTATCACCAGAAGGAGGAACTTTGCGAAGAAGAATCCAGTGCCGCTAAGTTTAGAAATCTTAAATACATTTCTGGCTTAGGCAGGTTGCAGATCATCATGCCTATCACCTGTGAATGTGTGAATCTAGATTTTTAGGCTCATCCTAAAAGCAGTAATGAGGCTTCTGTAGCTGCAACTAAAAAGGAAGGTTGCTGCTAATTCTCTTTTATGTGAGCCGTTGTGCCTTTTCTTCTTGCGAGGTGACAAAACGTACAGTGCAAGTTTTTTCCTCGACCACGCTGTTTCTCATAAATGAGGAAAGATACGTGAACTGGTTCCTTGTTGGTATCCAAGGTGAAGTCAACAGGCCTGTCTTGTGTAGTCTTCCAGCCTTCTGTTTAAACTGTAAATGTATCTGTTAAGGCACCAGTGAAGTTACAAATTCTAAGCAGCGCAAGGTTGAGGAGAATAATTTTCCAAATAAATTATTGCACAACCCAAACGTTTCACATCTAATATTAACTTAATAAGTTTGTTTTCATACATAGTAAAAGCTACAAAACAGCTGAAGTGTCAATACAAAGTGATGCAGTCCTGTGTTTTTAATCTATGTGCGCTTTAATATGAAAGATGGTGTTGTTTCTTATACAAATATTTGCTCTTTAAGTTTTTGCTTCCATTTTTCAGAGAAAAGGAGCTTGTAAAAATTCATAGTTTTAGGTGGAGGCACAGCGTTTCTCACTTTCGCTTTTAATGATTTAGAGCTAGGATGAAACAATTTTGTTTAAGCAGTCAACAAAGTAGACTCACTGGCCTGAGTGCGTGTCTGTCTCAGCTGAAAAAATGTGGCGTCTGTAAGAAAACCCCGCCACAAACACTGCTTTTGCTATTAGGAAAGCTATAATTTTTAACTGCAGAAAAATGGAAATAAACTAGCGAGGTTAGGAAGCGGCAGTGGAGAATAACCTTACAGATGAAATAACACGCAGTGCAATTACATATTCAAGGGCCATCGCTGGAGTCATTCACTCAGAAAACATATATTTGATCTATAAACATCCGTGCTGGAGATGACTTGATTCTCCTTTCCGATTTAATTTTAATATTCTGAGGCCTTGTGCAATGTAGTTTTCAGTCGCAGCAGGCTGTTCTGTTTGAATGATTTTTCCTATTATACTGCAGAATATAACACTCTACATCATTTCCAAAACATTACTGAAGGAGTGTGAAGCTCTACTGTAAACAGAAGTGAATCAAAAGGATTAATGTTTGAAGCTTGAATTACTCTAACGTTTGGAACAAATAACTTCCTTCAGGAAGTGAGCAAAATCAAACAGATGTGTCTGGCCAGAAACATTATCACATGAAGAAAGAGAAAAAGACTTATTTGTTTAATTTTTGTACAATGCAATGCTATTGACGGGGGGAAAATTAATTGGGAGTGACACAGCTTTAGCTGGACCATAGTTGCTGATCTGTGAAAGGGAAGATGCCGGGTTACTTTTCTACAACTTTTCAAGTCTAGACAGCACCAGGCAGTGTGATTTTTAATAGCCCAGCCTGTGTGCCCGGCTGAATGCTATCTTTATGTAAGGTTTTCCGCTTTAAGAACAATACTCACCTGCTTTCTAAACCTCATTTATATCTACAGGTCCCACTCTGGTCATTACAGAATATTGCTGCTATGGTGATCTTTTAAATTTTCTGAGGCGGAAACGAGATTCGTTTATTTGTCCAAAACACGAAGAACATGCAGAAACAGCAGTTTATGAGAACCTTTTGCATCAGGCAGAGCCAGCGGCGTAAGTATGACCTGCTGAAATGTACTTGTGTTTTTAGAAGATTGGGAAGGAGGAGATAGCAAAGTTTATTAGGGATAAGAGATGTGGAGAAACCTTTCATGCAGCGGGCTTTGAAGATTCTTTGCTGTGCAAGGAAACAATTTAATTAAAGAGATGATTTGTACAGTGGGTGGTTTATTCTAACAGAGCGCGATTGATTGTGTACATACACTCTCTGTTTTCCTTCTTTATCAAATTTCCTGTAGTTACTTCATGCCACTCCTTGGCTCCAGTTTTCCTACGTGTTTGTGTTTATCGTCCCTGTTAGACGTTGGCAGCGCTCATTTAGCGGCTTGAATGACAATTCCCCCAGTGTTGGGCTGTTAATATTCCCAGCTCTCCCAAGTCCCTGCCTTCAGAAATGAGTTTCTTACCAAGCCAGACCGGCGCCTTTCAGCATCAAGAGGCAGGCTGCCACCCACAGCTCAGCACGTCTTGCGATGACACCACCCGTGTCACCATTCCGAGATTGCTCTTGTACTTTGGGTGGTTTTGGTTTTTTGTTTTTTTTTTTTTCTGTTACTTCATCTATATATTTTTAACTGCTCTGTTTTAGATACCAGCCCAGAGCTTTTTCCAGGTATACGTTTCCAAGCAGATTTCCTGCTCGCTCCTTCCCTTTGCAAAGACATCACTTGCCAAAACAGGGAGGCTGTTAGAATACCTGCCCATTTTTTATTTTTAGTCTGTTTATTGCCCCGTGGGGCCCATTACTTTGTCTTGGCAGACACAAAAGAACCAGGCAGACCCTTAGGAGGTAGTGAAGTCCTTTGTCCCAGGAAGATGTAGAACTGGTGAAGCTGTTTGTGCCATGGTAAGGTATGGGTAGCTGGTGATATCCTGGAGAGGCTGGGACCACTGAGGTCCCATTGGACTTGTGCCCTCTTTTCAGTGCAGGAATCTTACAGCTTGAGCAATTATTGTAAAATGAAGTATTAGTGGCTGAGTATTTACCAAATTCTCACAGAATCACAGAATGGTGGGGGCTGGAAGGGGCCTTCAGAGGTCGTCTAGTCCCTGCCAGAGCAGGGTCTCCCAGAGCAGGCTGGACAGGAGCACATCCAGGCAGGTTTTGAATATTTCCAGAGAAGGAGACTCCACACCCTCTCTGGGCAGCCTGTTGAGGGCTCTCGCACCCTCAAAGTAAGGAAGTTTTTCCTCGTGGTGAGATGGAATTTCCTGTGTTCCAGTTTGTGCCCGTTGCCCCTTGTCCTTCTCCAGGCTCTACAACCCATATTAGTATTTACTGTAAGGTTGCAGGTTTGAAATGCATCAGATGTGTTTGTAGTGGTGACTAAAGGTATTGGTGATCTCATGACTCCTTTCCATGTTAGCTCTGTGGCTGCATTTATTGTTCATAAACTAAGCAGATATTTCAGGCTATGTATATGAGTTCTAATGGCAAAGAAGTGAAAAATGCCAAAGTACATCCATCATTTCTAAAGGTGCCTAACTGTATATTTATAAACCATATAGTATGAAAGTCTGTACATTTGAATTATATATAGCAATAAGAAAACTTAAAAAATGTAGCAGATGGCTGTCCCGAGACTCGGCTGATTCTTCAAAACGTATATGAATCCCCTTTGGAACTTGGGAATCTCTGCATTTAACATTTTTTACCATTTGTCTTCTGTATTTCAATTACCACTTGAGTTGCTGTAATATTCTGGTAGAAGTTGGCGTAAGCAGAAGGAGGAAGCACTGGCAGGTCCTGTGAAACATCTGGATGTTAATTTATAGAGAATGAAGTCTGTATAAACAGTATACATATGAAAGGTTTTGTTTGCTCACCTGAGCCAAACTCCAGACTTTTGAGACCTTTGGTTGGCTGTACTGACAAACCTCTTTCTCTACAGGTCTTTCCTCATCTTTTTTGCAGACCCATGAGTTTCCAATCTACTGATCTTTTTAAAGCATTATATTCAGAGGGTTGGCGTAACCTTGGCTTTTTGTTTGGATGGTTTCTGAGACCTTTTCACTAAATAATGTTTTATTTCTTCTGCTGCCTCTACAGTGATGTTGCCAATGAGTACATGGACATGAAACCAGGAGTGTCGTACTCAGTCCCACCAAAAGCTGATAAAAAACGCCCAGTGAAATCTGGTGAGTACAGAGGCAAGGAATTCTGTTTGCTGCTGGGAGTGCAAAGAGGAGGGCTTTGTGGATTTTTTTCAGTTTTATTATAATTTTCTTTCGTGGGTGGGGAGAATTAAAATCCATTAATTGATATGGGAAGGCTTAAGAAAGACTGATATGATAAATTGCACTGTCTTGTTTTTTCCTCACATTTAAATGGAGTATCAGTATTATTTTTTGTGTTTTGGCGGTGGGCTATTTATTTATTTATGTGGCTCTAATCTGGTACTTATTAAGGTCACTGTTTTGTTTAACGTAATACAAATCTGCTTCTAAATGGTTATACCTGGTCCGCTTAAAAGCTGTTGTTTATATTGCATAGGATCCTACACCGATCAGGATGTTACCCTCTCTATGTTGGAAGATGATGAGCTTGCTCTAGATGTCGAAGATCTACTAAGCTTTTCTTACCAGGTGGCAAAGGGCATGAGCTTCCTTGCCTCCAAAAATGTAAGTTAAGAATTTGTCAGAGCTGGATAGAACCAGTAGATTTCTGATTTCAGTGTTTTAATGTGATCCACGCATTTAAATGCTGAAATACTAAAGAACTGTATGAAGACAGCTGCAGAGCTTTCTGTTTGCATGAGTTTTAAACAGCGCTGCGCTTGCTACTTCTCTCATGCAGAATACTGCCTTAAACAGGGGAGCTATCGTATCATGTGCTTCTTTTTGTTTCAGCAGTATGGCTTGATGCACAGAATGTGTCTTGTTTTTTAATTTTCTAGAAAGATAAAATCAGCTAGAGACCCACAAATGATCTTTGTTGGCTCCCCTGAGCATAAAAGACATTTCTCCGGGTTTAATAGGAGAGGTATTGCATAACAGAAAGGGATTCATAATGAATAGAAGTCTTAAGCACAGCATAATTGTGATCTTCCTATGGTTGTTCTCACATTTTATTAGAAAAACGCCATTTAAAATGTAAATATTGTAACTAATACAGAGATGGGCTTGTACAGGTGCACCTTGGATAAAGCACAAAACCAAACTTACACAATTTAAGGAAAATAAGGTAATCCTGGGATCCTGTGTTAATAGTGGGAAGCGTGGCTCTAATTCTGCTCCAGAGGAAGTCCACATTAATGTGTGCTCTTGCATTTGTCTTTTCCCCCCACTGCTCCTCCTTCCAAACCCTTTAGTTTATTTTTCATCTATCAACAGCTTCAAAGCGGGCTTGACAAGCAAAGGCATTGTATTACAGATTTTAGTAGTTTTCACCAGGCTCCTGCATCCTTTGCTAGTCAGGACGCCCAGTGCCTAGTACGCATATTCTTTATTTCTTTTTATTTTCCTATAGAACAGCTCCGGGATTCGGTGTGCATCATTCCCACTGACAGTTTTCTTCCTAGTCTTTCCATCCGTACAAACAGACACCGTGGCACTGAGTAGCAAAGGCAATAATGAGTGTCACACCACCTCGCCCCGAGGTTGGGAAGTAACGTGTGGTATCACTTTGTCAGTGCAGAATTAAGGGCTTTATCCCAGAATTAAGCTGCACTGTGCTAGCACGTTACCGTGCTTGGTCCTCTCTGGTCGTTGTGTACACAGAAGCTCTTAGCTCCAGCTGGTAAATGTAGTAGGGGCTGATGGATAAGATGCTTCAGATTGCCTCAGTACCCTCGGGGAATGAGGGTCCACGCAGACCAGCAGCTCTTCTGCAAGTTGCTTGTGTTTCAAGGCTCAGAGACATAAAAGTGCCTCTGTGCAGGAGCGGCGACAGGAGCCTGTCCTGGGGGAATAATTCCCTTATTAAGCACACGGTGCCTTAATCACAAGACCGGGCTTCCTCCAATGGACAAAGTCTTTATTCAATGCCAACTGCACTGATTCTGGAGGAACAAGGCATTGGCGTGCTGGATGCTTGGCTGTTCCTTCACTTTGCTGTTTCAGTGCAGTTGTGCTCTTTGCTTTAACACATGCAAAGTGCAGAATATGTTGGGCTGGGAGGTGAATGAGAGTCCCCTGAGACAGCAGTTGTCCTTAAAAATAGTTCCTCCTGTAAGCACGCGAAAGAGACAAAGATCAAGTTGCTTGTGCAACCTGCAGTTATTTTCTGAGTTTGATTTGCATAACTCTTGATATTTTAAGTAATTTTTTGTAGGGAATTCCTAAAGTTTTTTATTTCAAAGAAAAAAGAAAAATTGAACGATCTTCAGCTAGCTTTTAGACTGCCTGTGGACTATATACCATCAGTGTGCTCTCCTTTCCAGCTGGAAAAAGAGATAATTTTGTTGGAGAACTACCTCCGTTCCCCACAGTTGTGTACAAAGAGAGAGGGCTGCTGGAAAACTCCAGCACCCTTCTGGAGCTGCGGTTACAGACACGTGCACACACTTCTCAAGTGGAAACTGGAATACGAGCTAGCTAGGTCACAGAACACATGACTGTTCGTTGAAAGATACTGGCATGTGATATTTTCCAGTATTTTCAGATGCTTATAAAGCTCTCCCAGCTACTTAATTATTCAGGTCTTTCAGAGGAATATTTCTGAAGTGGGATTCAGTTTTCAGACTTGTGTGCTTTGAAGTCGTTACCATAATTTTCCCTATTTTCAGCTTTTCAGCACTTTTCCCATAATCACAATAGTTATTTAATAGACTATTGAAATTATTTCAGAAACAAACCCCTTTTCCCCCTTATTTGTCCTGCATTAGGGAAGAAGCCAGTGATTCTTTTGATGTAAAGTCAGAAGAAAAGTTCATTAAACTTTAGCTGAAAACACGAAACACTGGAATATGCAAAGTGACTGCAAATGTTCTTTTCTAAAATAAATGAAAAGACAACCTTAACCATGTGGATCAATGTCATGATAGTAAAGATACTACACCAGAATGTTTAATCTTCTGAGTAAGCTTATTAACACATGGCTTCATTATGACTTTCAGCTTGACATAAAATGCATAATGCAGTAAGTTATATAGCTAAGTAAACATGTAACCAAGCAACAGCCTGTTAAGGATATTATAAAATAACTTTGTTTGTCTGTTTGTTATTTAGTGCATTCATAGGGATCTGGCCGCAAGAAATATTCTTCTAACTCATGGTCGAATAACAAAAATCTGTGACTTTGGCCTGGCAAGAGATATAAGGAATGACTCAAATTATGTGGTCAAAGGAAATGTAAGTATGTTTGATACTTTATCCACCTGTTTTAAGTTAGAGGAGTTCCTGTTGTCTTGACATGCAAAGAAAAGTCTTTCTTAGATGGAAATCTGGATTTCCCAATTCTGGTACATATCCGTGCTGATCAGGAACATGAGGAGGGGCAATTCCTGATGTAGATGCGTGCGCTGACAAAACCTTGGTATATACATGTTGTTACACTGGAAAAGACACGCCAGTATCTGAATGTGTGTTGTAGTGGCTGAGATGTTTTTCCTGCAGCACCGTAACACCCAGTCTTTCTGTTTTATCTGAACATACTAAAAGTTACAGTAATTAAGTTTTGCCATTAGAATATTCCAGTAGCCCAATCCTAAATATGATTCTTTTGAAACTTTTTCTCTGGGCATTGCTATATTTGTCCATTACCGAAATAGTTTATTTTAAAAATACCTAAATAATCAGGGGTTTGCATCCTGTTCTTTGCTATAAAGCATCACTCAGACAACAGAAACGGGATTTTGAAATGTGAATTTATTGATCAGGGCAGAGTGGGAGGCAAAAATCTCCTCCTGTGTGTAACATAGAACTTTAACTTGCAGCTGTAGTTCAAACTCTGTAACAGGGTTGGAACAAGACACTGTATTTTGATGAGAAAAGTTTAAAACCCCCTATGTAGAGGAGTACCCATTACACTGGTAGGTACTAGACCTCTGCAGGGGTACAAAGGCACTTTGAAGTGATGCAGATTAACTTGGCAGCACTCAAAGTCCGCTTTAAAGTGCTAGTACAGTAAAAGGAGCCCTACTACAAAAGAAAGTCGAGTCTGTCTGTGGTTAAGCAGGAGCAGTGTGCTACGAAACACAGGTGTGGACTTCTCAAACTGATTTGCACCTCCTGGGTTGTTGTAAGTCTACGTCAGAGGCATGCAGCCGTCTGCTGCCTTCAGAGTACACTTGTTTTCACTTGCACCGTTTTTCAAAGGAGAGAAGATCCATGTTCAGCGAGGCAGCTCTCCTCCCCAGCCCCACTGAGTGGTCAGGGGCTGGTCATTCTTTAGGGACTTGACAACACCCAAACTGAAGGTTGCCCATCCAGGCTTTCGGCAAGCTGTCCCACACCTGAGCACCTCCCACCGAAGTGTTTTTCCATGCTTGGTTAACCTCAGTCACCTCGGGTGTCACAGAATCATAGAATGGTAGGGGTTGGAAGGGAACTCTGGAGATCGTCTAGCCCAACCCCCCTGTCAAAGCAGGGTCACCTCAAGTAGGTTGGACAGGACGCATCCAGGCTGGTTTTGAATATCTCCAGAGAAGGAGACTCCACAACCTCTCCAGGCAGCTTGTTCCAACTGAAGATGTCTGAGATGTCTTTGCTGCTTTGCTGTCACCCAGCAGTCCCTGATGTCCCATCATCGCTGTTTTAGGCTATGGGAGAGATGGGTTTATCAGCTTCAGAAACAATGTTGGTACCAGCCACTGGGTGCTTAGAATTGAGGTTAAGGAACAACAGGAGCAGAAATAATTCAGGAATGGCTGTCCTGGCAAAATATGGGGTGGCATTTCTGTAATAAAGCTACTTTCAGGCTCAGGGTCAGGTCAGGAGCTGCTTGACCAGTCAAGGCTCCTGGGAGTGGGAAGTGCAGACCAGCAGCTTGGGAGGAAAGTGAGCAGTAAATCATGAACGAGGCTGCCCTTTAAGTTTTCCGAGTTGCCTGACAGGAGGATTTTACATAGCCTGAAAGGGTCAGAGGAGGATAGGCTGCAGCTGCCTGGGGAGAGAGGAAGCAGGGGCTGCAGGAGGCGTCTGGTTGCATCTGGCCTGGTCGTAAAGCAGATCAGGAGTGCTGGGGCATCCCTCGCCGTGGGCTCTGCCGGGAGGCATTGCTGCCGACAGCATCTGGGGGCTTGGCCAGGAAGAGTGTTTGCTCTCTGGGTTGTTCAGGAACTAACCAACTCTGGTTGCCTCTCTGGTGAGCCAGCCCATGGCAAAGGCTGCCTTCCCTCCACCTCCTTTCTTTTCCTTTCCATTCGCCACTGTCTCTGCTGTGTCTCCTTTCCTCACAAGACATCAAGGCTCTTCTCTATAGAGTGGTTGAAATATATCTTTGGAGACATCATTGCAAGACCACTTAAAAGGAAGAGGTCTGGTTTCTCCCACAGCAGGACAAATGCTTAGGACAGAAGCCTGACCGTCTCCTGCAGTCAGACAAGGAAAGGGCAAAGCAGGGAGAGGAAGGTGGAAGCAAATCCAAAGGCTTTCTGTGCCCTTTCCTCTCCTGAAATTAGCATTCCCAAGGGATGTCTGGCCCCACACAAACTGAAAAACATCAATATATATTTATTTCATTTGAATTTTCATTTTTTTTCTGATACACTGAGAAGCTAAAGCAGAAGTCTTAACTGTTGATTAAAGCCTTGAAGCATCTTGGCTATGTGAATCTCATCCCTGTGCCTGTGGGAGTCAGTCCATGGAATTAGATTTGCATATTTGCAGAAGGAGCCATACCATGTTCATCTATATTATTTTGCTCTGACTTCCTGCTATCCCTTATAAACAAGACAGAAGGAATCACACAGTATACAGAAAATTAGAGTGCAAGGAACTGCATGATTTTGGTAAACCCACAGAAAGATGGATCAATAACCGTGCAGCACTTGCAGACTCTAAAATACTGAGATTGCCATTTTTGGTTGGATACTTCTCTTTCTTGATTTAATGAGTATTTAAACCACGTAAGAAGTAGAAAAGGTTACTTTCATCTTGTAAATTTTGTATGCCTTATGTCCATTATCTCAAATTATTCCCTTTTCCCTGGATAGGCTCGTCTTCCTGTGAAGTGGATGGCACCTGAAAGTATTTTCAATTGCGTCTACACCTTTGAGAGTGACGTCTGGTCTTACGGGATATTACTTTGGGAGCTCTTTTCTTTAGGTAAGCTCCTTCAAGATCTGTATTTCAGGGGATTTCAGTTTCCTCTTGGTTCTCCTGCAGATGCAGGCGTCACGTTGCTCACCTGCTCTCTCCACAGGAAGCAGCCCATACCCAGGGATGCCCGTGGACTCCAAGTTCTATAAAATGATCAAGGAGGGGTACAGGATGTTCAGCCCTGAGTGTGCACCCCCTGAAATGTAAGTGAGCCACCAGCACCTCTGATCACCAGACATCGGCAATGATGCAAAGGAAGAGAAGCTTCCAGCCTTGCATTAAGGATCATTGCACTGCCTCATTGTCTTTTTTTTTTTTAAGTTCTTTTCACACTTTAAATAATTCATGTGATCTAACTACCCGCATACATGCTTGTGTTGTTACAAGCAATGAAATACACTCGTGCCTTGTACCATCTGATCACTTTGTCATGGCATCTGCTCCATGTCAATAAATTATTGACAGATCACAGAACATAATTAAAAGCTTTTAATTCAGATAAAGCAGTCAGTGAGATGTATCACCAGACTGTACAGCATCTGCATTTGTTCTGTACTTCCTGACAGCGAGAGGACTGGTGACTGATCTTCTTCATGAGCCATCCCTACTTCACTGTTTTGTAAATGGATTGGTACTTAGCAAGCTGTCAAACTAATTCCAGAGACTCTCATTAGTATTGAGTCCTTCGTTGTCACAAGCACGGGTGTTAGCAGCACTATTTCTATTCTTAAAAGTAATTTGAAGAAGGTAAACTGTGAGACTGGGTCACACTTTTCTGACAAATAGTAACAGAGGCAAGATAAGAACTCAGGATTGCCTCACCAGCAGTACTTAATTTCAGTATTTTCGCAGGTATGACATAATGAAGAGTTGCTGGGATGCTGATCCTTTACAGAGACCCACGTTTAAACAAATCGTACAACTGATAGAGCAGCAGCTTTCAGATAATGCCCCTCGGGTAAGTTATGGATCATCAGTTTTTTGGAGTTTAAGCAGTTTCAAGCAAGGCATTAGGCTAGAGCCATGAGGCGCAAAGATTCTGGGCACTTCGTTCATTTTCCAGCATTATTTATGTAGCTTTGCACCTAAGTTTGGGTGGTAGGAATGATGCCTGGGCTACTCACTTCTACTCTGCTTTGCCATTAAACAAAGTAGTTGTCCAAGCCCATACCTGAAACAAGTACCAACTGAAGAAAACTCTTTGTGTGGTTGATGATTCTCACTCAAAATAGACCTGGCACAACAATTTTGGTGTTATAAAATGCAATGGTACTGCATAAATTCATCTTGAACTATGAAAAATTCTATTCCAATGGGAAAAGCATCGCAGGAATGAAGTATACTTAGCTTTTATTAGTAAAGCTTTCTGGAGGAAGGGGTTAAACTTTTGGTGCTCTTCTGCCTCTTCTCACTTGCTTCCCCCAGCTCTATTTATATAGCCCTGGAGGTATGTCGTGACAAACTGTGTTCACTGCTCTTTCAGCTGTTCCCTAGTAAAAGCTTTTTCTGAGAGGGTAACTGGACAAAACAGTCCAAAGAAAAAGTGGAGGCACATCAGAGACTTGGATTTTCTCTCGCAGTAACATTATGTGTTACTGGAGTTTGAAAAAGTAAGTTTAAAACCTGGTTTAAAAATAAAGCTTCCTTTTACCTTCTGGATGCCTTGTCTGGGCACCGAGTACATGGCTTCCTGACAATTTGAGAAAAGAGGAAACTGAAAGCTGCTGGGGTTCGATTGCATCCTGTAGCGTAATTTTGGCAGGTGCAGGCATTACTAAAACAAAAACAAGAATGCGAAGGAAGTATTAGTGAGGCTTCTGGGGGAGTTTTTGTAATAGCCTGAGCTGTGTTTTTTCAAGCTCAGTTGAAATTTGGTGCGCAGTTGGAAGCTGCGGTGTTTTAAATAACTGGGATTGAGATCCTGGACTCTTCAAAAGCGGAGTTAAGCCCGAGACCCTTTGCAAGTGTCTTTAGATTTGCCAAGAAACACCTGAGTTGGGTTTCTTCCTTACTGGTGTGTAGTACACAGTGGGAAAAGGCTAGGAAAGGAGGGCTTTCTGACTACGTGTGAAGGGAGCACAGCATTGACACTGGTCTTTGGCTTCTGCAGGTTTATGCCAACTTTTCAACCCCACCTTCCAGTCAAGGAAACGCTCCCGATCACTCGGTGAGGATTAACTCCGTGGGTAGCAGTGCTTCATCTACTCAGCCTCTCCTGGTACGCGAAGATGCCTGAATGGCATCTGGAAGGAAGAGGAGCCCGGATGTGTTAGCTGTTTGTATTGTGCAGGGGGTGAGAGAGGGACGACTTCAATAATTTCTCTTACTTTTACTCACTACTACCACTGTGTAGCTGAAACGTTGTTGTAATGCTGTCCTTTACCACACACTGTTACACATAAACTTAATCTGCTGAGCACGGTTACAGGCATCATTGCAATGTTAACTGAAGCTGTATATATTTTGCTATATTGTGTGTATTTGCAGTAGAGAGCCAGATCTGAAGGAAAAAAAAAAAAAATAATGCAACCAACAAAAGAAATCCTGAGCCAGGGTGTGGAACAAGATGACTACATATCAAACCAAATCTGCTGTGATCCTTCTCCAGATCCATGCCTGGAAAGTGTACGGTCATTTTCTAGTTAATCTTGTTTTACTGAATTGAAGAAATAAACGAATATGAAGCTAATGGCTTTGCAAACCCCTTTCCACATCCAGCCAAGCCTGAGAAGCTTTCCCAGGCAGGTATCAGAGATTGGAGGCCAGCAAGGGTGCTATATGTCCCTGGGCCAGAGATGTGAAAGGACCAAGATCCTTCCAAAGGTGGCCTGCACAGCAGCAAACCCTCCTGGGAGCTCTGGAGCTGGAACCAGAGGAGGGCAGAAGAGAAGGGGGGGAACCAGAGAAGTGGATCTTCTTCCCACCCGTGCTGTCAGCCTTGCAGACTGGTCCCGAGGTTTCCATGGGTATATGCACTACTTCCCACTGGCCCATTCCCTGCTGGGGACAGAGGTGCCCATGGCTGGGTCTCACCTCCCCACCAAGCCTGAACTGCTCCCGCGCCCCCCCTGCCTTGGGAGTCCGAGGGCTTCGATGCTTGTTTTGCTAATTTACGTCCAGAAGTGTTCACCAAAGATAGGTGGGTCCTGCCAAGTTGGTCAAAATAAAGGAGGAGGGCTGCTTCCAGTAAACTGTGTGTCTGGAGGAGAGGCCGTTTAACGAGTCATCTTATCTAAGGGAGAGCAGAGGAAAAAAATTCCCTCCTGGGGGCCCTTTCTTTATCTTGTCCTCCCCAGGTGAATCTTTCCCACAGGCAGGCTTGGATAGTTCTAACTGGAAAGGGCTGTTTTCCCCCTCCCCGAGTCGTTTCATCTTTCTGTAGTAGTACAGAGAACATAAGGAAGAAGAGCCTAACTGGGAAGCGCTGAATTTATAAATGGGATAAAAGAAAGAATCCCTTCAGTCTTGTTTGCTAGACGTGAGGCTTTGGGGTCAGTATCTGTTGAGCCAAGGGTTGTGCTCAAGTATCTTCTGAACCCTTTTTTTTCCCATCGGAAATTGCTAATTCTTTTCTTCCTTTGTTTCTGTCCCCTTGAAATTAGTAAAGGCATCGTGAGAAGCATTTATCAGAGGCAGAGTACTAGTTGAGTACCTATTTATTTACATTGCACTTAAGCACTCTGTAACTTATACTTTACCAGGATTTTGGTTGAGTTTACATGCAGTTTAAATGTGTAAGTAACTGCCCAAATGCAAGGTAGTTGTAAATACACACACAGGTAGTATATTTTGGGTTATGTTGAATACCAGCGCTCCTTCTATGACTGTGCATTTGGTTTATTGTTACAGGAATCTGTCTTTCAGAGTTAAGTCAAAAATTAGCCATTTGCACTGAACTTACTTAGGCTGTTGCACCTTTCCAAAGTTAGCCAGTTGTTTGGAGGCACTCTTATGCATAGTTCTTGTTGAGCATTTTCAGTTTAATGCTATAAAAGCTCTTTTCGTAACGTGTTGGCTTTCAGAGCAACTGTAGACAAATTAGTTGTTATAATTATAGATGTCTCGGTACTTTACGGACACTTAGCTGAAAGAGGTTTGGGTTTTTTCGTTCTTGAAATTTATATTTTTATAATTTGGGGATTTTTGAAACTTATTTTGCAATGGCTTGGTGTTTTGAATGGGTTTATGCATTGTTTTTGTAAATATGGAAATGTAGCAATAATGTCCTTTTGACTATTCTCAGTCCTTGAGTCTCAAAAATATTTTTTTATATATATATATGCAAAAACTATATGTATAAATATGTAAGTGTTTGAAAGTTTATGAAACACTTATGGATATGTTGCTCGGTTGTAGAATTGCAGTTCAGAAAAGTTCAAATAAATCTGTAAATATGTATTCAAATGCTACCGATGTGTACTATGTTAAGGAGGAATATTTTCATGTAAATCTTAATAAATTCTTGGGTTGAAGCAGAACCTCAGTGCCTGGCCACGCAGAGCTCAAGTCTGGCATTCTCAAATGTTTTTGCAAATGAGCCAGAAAAGTGAGCCAGAAAGCCCTCATTTTTATTTGTTATGGAAGTTCTTTACCTGTGAATATATGGGACAAATACTTGGAAACTCAGATGCAGCTTTATTCTGGAAAAAAAATTGCAACTCGACGATTGATCCTGTAGACTGCTGATGTAGTCTGTATGTCATGAGTAGTATTTAAATCGGAACAAAGATATCTCAGTGTTACTCAGCGTGTGGTTGCAGAGGCAGTTGGAGCCACTCAAGGGCTGCAATGATGCTGAATACTCTCCCTTTGCTCAAACACATGGACAGGTACGCTCTCTTGTCCCCTCCTGCACGCTGACCGGGAAGGCAGCATGAGATACCTCTTTCTGCTTGGGTTGGGAGATCATAAAGAGACAACGTGAGGCTTCCCTTGGTGAGTAGGTACCGTGCGTCTTAGTGGGAGACCCTCTGCTTTAATTACTCCAGGTTTGAAATCTGTGACTCACCTGGTCACACTTGTTCCTCTGCTGCATGGTGGTCTGCATCAGCGTGGTTGGTGCGTGGTTAATAGTAGGTGCAGAGCACATAAGCAAAAGTTTCTAGAACTATCCTACCAAAAACCGCCTCGTAGGAGAGACAAATCTTGACTGTTTTCGGGTGTAAACATTTCTGTTCTGTCAAAAGACTTCCTTGAAGAGCTCCCCTTCTTCAGAGGTTCATTTCTAAAATTTCTAAACAACTCACTTTTTTTTTTTCTTCCCTTTTTTTTTTTTTTTTGCTTCCACCCAGGCCTTGGCTCTGTTTGTTAAAACTAATTAAGGAATTTAAAAACTAATTTCATCAGGAGCCAGGAGGTGCAAGCTTTTCCACAATGAGCATTGTTGTAGTTTTCTAATAATGCTTCAGAAGATACCAAGATTGTGGCTGGTTTTCAAACATTTTTTCTCCTGTCTTGTCCACCCTTTCCCCTGCCCCAGTCAAGCAAAGTAGACTTCATGCTGAGGCATCCCAGTAGCTGACTTGGTACAAATAATTACGGAATTCTCATTTAGCAGAGCCAAAGGAGCTATTTTATCTGTGTATTCGGTTAGCACCTCATTAATTTTATTTTCCTGAAATGTTTCCCCTTCTGAAGTAACCTAGAATACAGTATCTCTGCTTTCTAAAAAAATCTTTCTCCTGTTTTCTTACTACAAGGCGTGCGATGATTACCACCTCCATCTCTGTTCGTGGTCACATGGACCATTTCCCCCTGAATAGTTTTCTTGTGCTGGTTCTAAGCAATAGCTTACATGGAAAAGAACATCAGGAAAGCATTTAATATGTATTTTATCTGTCCTTCAAAGCATTATTGTATGTAGATATAAAGAGAAACAAGTACCATGTTACCAGCATAGACTATCAGGACCGTGGACCACCATGGACCAAATATCTGAAGGGAAGGGGCAAAGAGGACAGAGCCAGTCTATTTCCATTGGTGCCCAGTGACAGGACCAGAGTCAGTGGGGGCAAACTGAAACACAGGAGGTTCCCTCTGAACATCAGGAAACGCTATTTTTTACTGTGAGGGGGAGTGAACGCAGGTTGCCAGGAGAGGTTGTGGAACCTCCATCCTTGAAGATACCCAAAAAACATCTGGACGTAGTCCTGGACAATTGGCTCTAGGTGCCCCTGCTTGAGCTGGCAGGTTGGACCAGATGACCTCCAGAGGTGTCTTCTGACCTCAACTCTTCTGAGATTCTTCAATCAGCGAGGGCACTTTGGAGAATCTCAGCTGTAACATTTACCTGGCCAGAAGCAGAAAAGAAAATCCCACCCTTGTACTGAACACTATAGAATGATTCTTCCTCTGTTCTATTTACTAGCTAGATAAGAAAATACTTGGAGGCTCTGTGGGAGAGAAGAAGAAAGATTGTGGACACACTACATGGTGTTAGTGATCAGTATCATATGCATCACCACCACCAGATTTGTTTGTTTCTCATTTTCCTTCACATCTCTATAGGTCTTTGGGGAGGTTGTCTGACACGGTGCACCTGGCCAAGTCACCAGGGAACCATCAGTCACACCCTGGATTGAAACATTCTCGGCAATCGCTGGAGAGGTTGGACAACAGCATCCTTGACTCTGCTGCGTTGTAGGCTGAAACTGAGAGAGTGAAATGTTTCCCTCTTCCTGTACATGGATTAGGAAACTTCCTACTTGTCCTGTGGGGAGGTCTGAGTCCCAACAGAGGACACAAAGTGGTTGCATAGACTTTTAAGCCCCTAGTTTAGAACCGAAGCTGTAACAAGAATATGAAAACCTACTCTGCAGTTCTGTTGTGGTTTCCAGAAACTTCTGTAACTGTGAATAATGGTTACAGATGACCTTCAATTGCCATGTTTCCAGAGCACTAAATTCTTAAAGGATTATGCCGTAACTAGTAAGTTTATGTCCAAAAATTGCTCTGAGGCTATTTTTTCTGAAAGATTGTCCATATTTCATAAATTGATTATCGGTCACTCTTTTTGGTGAGAACCATTATCTGTCAGCTGCCAACCAGGCGGCAGAGATGATTTACTAGCATCGGTAGCTCTAGAGACTTGTTTTTTTCTGTCCATGCCCTGGAAATCGTTTTAGCTAGGCTGTGACAAGCAGTAGAAACCAGCTGACCTTGAAGGGCCTGTTGGGCTTTGAGGCATCGTTCTAACCTCCTCAACAAGCAACATCAGCACCATCAGATAAGGGGGTCCCGTGGCAGGTTTAAAGCTATCAGACCATCAGGTCACCACACGAGAAGGCACAGCGTGTAGCTCTCCCTATAGATCAGTACACATCAGTGTGTGGTGCAGGTTGCCCTTGAACTTTCTCTGGTCGCAGAAAGTGCAAAATAATCTTTGCCTTCCCCCAAATATGGATCTTTTGAGGAGTACCAGCACCAGCGGCTGGTTGTACTACTTCTGTGAATTATGCTGCATGTGCTTTTGGCTTGTCTAACTATGGTTATGGGGCAGGGGGCCTTGCTCTTGATATATGGTTATGGGAGGCTTTGCTGTGGTCATCCAAAAAAAAAAAGTTGGCTTAGTGGCATGTCTGAGCACTCACTTTTGGTGATTGAAATTGGAACAGGCTGCCCAGGGAAGTGGTTGAGCTGCCATTCCTGGAGGTATTTAAAAGACATGGAGATGTGATGCTGAGGGACATGGCTTAGTGATGGTTTTGTAAGTGTTTGTTAGGTTGATGGTTGGACTTGATGATCTGAAAGATCCCTTCCAACCTGGACGATTCTATGATTCTGTGAAATAACGTGTGGCATTTGACTCTCCTCTCAGGGTGGGAGGAGGGTTGCTGAGCAGGGCAGCCAACCCAGGCCTAGCTGTCTGGTGGGCTGGGGATGAAAGGAGCGAAAGACATTCCTCCAGCCTCCGGCCCATTTGGTGGATTAAAAGAAAATTTTACAAGGGGGATCGCAACCTCCTAAATGCTGTTTTTGGTGTTTCCTCTTTTGAGTTAAAATAGCAAAACAATTCAAACTCAGTTTTGAGATGAAAACATTTCTGTATTTTCCCCTTAAGTCTTTTTTCATTCAAAACTTGTTTGCGTTTTTCTTCTTTTGCTGGGACCAAACATTAGCTAGCCATGGTGTTCCAGAAGTTAGTGGTATTTGGAAATTTCCAGAGTTCTTGTGCAACATGTTTTGGGTTTCAACTCTGACTGGTAGACAGGATGTCTCTGAACCAAAGCACCAAAGGAAAGACTTCTCCTTGGACTAGGAACAACAGATCAAAACTGGCAATTGCTCCACCAAAACCAGTAAGCAGTTGCACAGCCGCCTGGTTGCCCGAGGGGAGCCTCGAGTTGCTGCATCACTAAGAGCAGCAGAAGCATGAGGAGCCTCTTCTGCTGGGTACCTGCACGTGGAGAAGCCCAGCAGCAACAGAGACAGAAATGTTGGGTTTATCCCTTTGTAACTCAGGCCTGCAAAGGTGTCCTTGCTCATCCCAGTGTTTGCAAGTGGCTTCATTTTGAGGGAAAGGAGGGAAATTCCTGGTGTAATACGTTTCTCCTATTCATTCTGAGAGAACTAAGGCACGAAAGGGGGGAGAAAATGAAGTATGTTTTAGAATACTTTCTCTTTTAATAATAGAAATAAGCGTGTTTGTCAGCATGCTTTGAACTGTCTTGAGGAAACTAATTAAGTAGGATAAAATCAAATTGCTTCACTACAATTAGTTACAAATCATACATATTATAGAAATAATTTTGGAAATTTTATTCTTTTCTTTTAGAGCTTCTGGCACTTCGGGCCATGGAGAAAGTACACAAGTATGAGCACTACTTGTTACCCCCACCAAGGAAATTAATATAGTCCCAGGATTATAATTATTTTTCAAACCTTGTGGTTGAGCCACTGGAAATTCCAGAGGCCTGGGGGCATTGTCCCAGAGCAGCGATGGGGAGCTGCTGTGCACCCTGGGCTTCAGGGAGGTAGCTCCAGCAGCAGCCCAGAGGACATGGCTGAGCGGTGCCTTTCTCCATCCCTCCGGCCATCGACTGTTGGCTCGTTAGAGTCTTCCTAGGATTTCTCAGGCTCCTTTGAATGGCAACAGTTGTTCAGCTTCCCCTTGTAAAGTTGCCGCAAAAAGACTCAAGCTGATTTTGGCCACTTAAGTAAGTGGCAAAACAAAACAAACCAGTATTTTATTTTTTTTTTTATCATAAAAATATTATTGCAAGATCCCCCCTCTGCCGCAGGGCCCCTGCAGGGATGGATCGTCAGGACACGGGGCAGCAGGAGCCCTGGCACTCCCGCATGGGGACGAGCATCTTCTGCAGCCCTGGCCCTGGGCTGACCAGCCAGATTTTCTTTGGGGCCACACGTGGCACTTCCAGGGTCAGGGAGGACGTCTGCACTGTATCTCACCGGCCCCACGAGCCACCAGCACTTGGCAGGGGACAGGAGTTTCTCTAGGAGTGGTAGGACCCAACCCAG
This sequence comes from Tringa tobata, assembly GCA_033628505.1. Taxonomy (NCBI): domain Eukaryota; kingdom Metazoa; phylum Chordata; class Aves; order Charadriiformes; family Scolopacidae; genus Tringa; species Tringa tobata. The sequence goes on along the minus strand of JAHREE010000278.1, from coordinate 5,147,050 downwards.
AGGATTTGCCTCCCGGGTGGCCTCTGTTACTCTGCCCCTTAATCCCAGCAGGAAGCACATTACCTACTTCCCTACAGCCTCTGTCCCAAAGAACTGGGAAGGAAAAAAAAAAACTATTTTATGATTTCTAATTCTTCTTTGCTTATTTTATTTTATTTTATTTTATTTTATTTTATTTTATTTTATTTT
>JAHREE010000278.1:5059494-5131987 GCA_033628505.1 Tringa tobata | reverse complement strand
AGGGCAGTCAGAAACCCTGGAACAGAAGACATATTGGAAATAAGAGACCTCATGCATGGGCATTCATAAAGACTTGTCCACTACCATGTTACAGCAACTTCCATCTGCAAAGCAAAATTTTCTCATTGCAGAAAGCAGTTTAGCCCCTTGAACAAGGAGCTGTAGCTCACACAGTTATTGATAATCACAGCCAGCTTGCAGCACAAAGGAGAAACGTTCTTTTCCACTGGTGAAGTCCAGGTCTTTGGATGGGATGGCCCATGGAGTCCACCCAAAAAGCCTTTACCCGGGAACACAAAAGCACATATCAGTCAAAAGCCTCCTGACATCCCTCATAATTTTTGTCACCTGAGGCTCTGGCAGAGGACCAGCATACATTTGGGAACCTTCTTCAGCTTTTTGGAAAGGATGGGGTGAACTCCATGGAAAACTAACACAGGAAGCTGCCCTTGCCTCAGTATGAGGAGGGAGCCATGTGCTGAGGTCTGGCCAGTGGCAGGATGAGTACTCCTTCCTGGGTATCCTAAGGTAGCGCTCAGGCATATAAAGAAAGTGTTCTGTTATTATTCATCATCCATAATAAAATGGCATTAAGTCAGAACCTGCTGTTAACTCTTCAGTGGCTGCACTCAGATTCTTCCAGCACGAGTTACACGCTAATGCAAAATGCATTATGCTTTTATGGTAAAATCCCACCGACTCCACCAAGAGGTTAATTAAACTGGAGAGAAGAAAATAAAGAGGCTTTTAGAATGAATTATTCAGGAGATCATTAAAAATCAGGCACACACGAGAAGCATGATACTTAGAAATCCTAAATGTAAACACACACTCCTGGCTTAATGTAAGATTAAGAAAATAAATAGAAGTTATCTATGCGTTGCTACTACCTATTGTTAAACAGCAGACTTAGCCTGCGTGCCTTTTAGGACTGCCTTTAATTTGTGAACAACATTTTTGGTGCAGCGGACTAAAGAGGGTGAGATGGATGCTGTGAAGGGAGCAGCATCAAACCCCAGAAGGCTCCCTCATTCTGTGCTGGCCGCTTGGGTCTCCCTTCCTCATGGACCTCCTCCCCCTCCCCACTTCAGGTAATGCAGGTTGGGGTACAGAGAATGCAAACAGGATCCTAACTCTGCCAACACTGACTCACCAACTTCAGTGATCCTTGTGGCACCACCTGGCAGAGCAATTGTGGGGCGCAAGCAATCCCTTGGTTGCGTGGACTCAGATGTTCATGAAGCCCAGTAGCACTGGCTGCTCCATGATGAAGAAAACCAAAACATCTGGAAGCCCAGACTTTCTAGAAGGGGGTAAAGAAAGCCTCACCACTGCCTTGGCCCCAGCCTGGGCATGGGTCGCACAACGTGGCTCTAACAACGGGGCCATTTCTCTTTCTTCCTGCTCCTCTCCCTGCTCTTAGAGCTGGTTTTGACCGAAGTTGGCCAGCTTGACTCTACACCAGCCCTCCAGTGGGTGAGTCACCTCCGGAGCTGTCAGATGTATGAGAAGTCTCAAACACAGATGCTTTTTCTCTGAGAAGACTTTGCTTGACGGATGCTGGGGAGATCAGCAGATTCACCAAGACTGGCCCTTGTGGTATTTTCTGAACACTGAATGCTTTATTTGTCTCCTGCCGTGTGGCTGCGGTGCTGCCACTGGGATTTTCAGCTGTACAACTGCCATTTTACGGTTTGAAGAAACAACAAACGCCTGAATTAATGTGAACTTTCTGGGCTTGAGTCTCATGGTTAGGAAGTCTCCACTGGGGCTATGAAAAGTGAAGTTACAGTATGTATAAATTATACTTATGCCCCATTTGTGGTCCCTGTACACAGTCAGAAAGGTATCAAAAGGTACACGAACATCAGGCCTCCAGTCTAGATTACATCTATTTGAGTCAGGTGGGAGACGGAAGGAATTTGCAGTGATAGAACATGGTGCTTATCTCTGGCTCCCTGAGACCCTTTGTCTTGAGCTGTCTGGGGGTGCAGTTTGCAGATCATTTTTAAAGGTGTAATAGATAGGGACAATGCTATATCACTGTCCCATCCTGGAGCCAGGCTCTGCAACCTCTCTCTCTCTACATTTAACAGGAGGGTTTGACAGTACAAACTCTCACATGCGATTTCTTTTCATTATTAAACAGCTGAAAATAATTATTTCTTTACCTTAAAAGCAATTCTTTTATGTTTCCATTGAGAAATGGCTATTCTGGAGAGGAAAAGATCCTGCTTTCTCCTGGTCAGCTCAGATATTTGAAGACAAACACTGCAAAACTTGAATTCTTCTGAACAGACTTGATTACAGGTTTAAGAGCAATTAGAGAACAAGTCTTGGGGATTCCAAGGATGTTATGAACTCTTGTCCCAATGTGGCAGTTGAAAGTGACAAATCTGTTGCAAGTTCAGGCCTTTACATCGAGTCTCTGCCACCGTGAGGGAGCCATTCTTGTAAGGTCAGCTGCTGTCATGAGATGTTTGCCGTGACCCTCCCTCTAAAATGGATTAGGCCATTTCCTCAGTCTGCATAAAGAGCCAGAGGGTTAAGTTTCTAGGGGAAGCCTGAACCCAGTGTCTCTGATGTGAGGTTTTAGGGTTTAGCCTTCTCTGATTTATGATAGTGTTTTGTCATGTTCCACAAAATTTATACTCCACAGAAGAATCATTACCTACTACTGGAGAAAAATTTGCTTCTCCATCAAGTCGGAGACATGACCTTCGAGTCTTGAAGAGTCTTTCTGATCACCTCTCCTGGTTTCATCTGTAATTTGTTAGACGAACCTTGTGTTTGAAGCCAGCTAACGCCCAGTCCCTGCTACGATGACCGACACTGTCATCTGGGAGGCAAACCCCTGAGGGCCAATTAATCTCCTTGGAAAACATGCTCTTTGCTCCTGAGTTCAGACCTCTGCTAATGGTGACCACACCAGCTCTGCTGCAGAGGTGGTGGGCTCTGGTCGCTGCTCCAGGACCAACTGTCCCACCCAGGGTCCAGCCACCACACAAGCCACCTGGGCAGGCTGAGCCACACCGAGGGGTGTGCGTGGGCATGGAGGGACTTCGGGAGGATTACAGGAGGTGTTTTGGTGGCCGCTGCCTGGGCTCCTCCCAGGTGAGCTGGGCAAGGAGGAACACAGCACTGCCAAGCACTTCCCAGCTCTGCAAGCCAAAGCGGTGGAAAGAGGACTTGGCTTTGGGTGAGCTCCCCTAAAACTGCCACCCTCTCTGCAGCCCTCAGTTTGCACTAACAAAGTGGATGTTTTGCCCCATCCAGAACTGCACCTCAGAATTATTTCCAAAAAAGGAGCCTGGCTCTGCCAGCTTCCCTGCATCCTGCCCAGCCCTCTCCTCCATCTGCTCTTGCTGTACTTCCCCTGCCTGCCACCTCGCCCCACATCTTCCCAAAGGCATCCCGCTTTTACATGGCTCCCCCCCACAAATTCTCTGAACTGCTGATTCGCATGCACCACCCTGCTCCTAGAAAGCATTTCCTCCAGGCCATGAACAGCCAGGAAACTCACACAGGCAATTTTTAGGAGAGTTATTACATCTCTGTCCATCTCAGTTACCTCTAGCTTTTAAGCATCTTAATCCAGAAACCTTTGCTTTGCACGGCGGGTACCTTCAGCCTATGCAATGCTTCTGCCTTAATCCCTAAGGATGTGGTCTTAAGACTCCCTAGCCTGGCAAGGGCAGGGCACAAAGCACTCCATGAAAATATGCCCTGGGATTTATCTCTTGAAGGGCACAGTCATCTACATTCCCTGCTATTGTGGCTTTAAATGCAGATGTCTCACAAATGTGCAGAATTTTTTCGCTCTTCCTCCGGTAGAAAAAAGGCAAGTGACACGACATGTGCTGTGTGCCAGGTTTTGTTTTACAGGAGAGGATAGGGACATGTGCCAGGACAAGGTGTCACCGTTTAACTAACTCCCCTGAATATTCAGATGAAGCTGGTGGCACATCAGCTCCCTGCTCGCTCTTGGCATCGAGCTGTCCTGCTCGGTAGCTCCCCATCTTCTGCTTGTTGGCTGCCGAGTTGTCTAAGCTCATTTGTCCCCTCAAGACGGTGTGAGCCACACTCGCACTGTTTTTTCTGTCAAGACTTAAAACCTTAAAATGAGATCTTAAAAGAGTTTAAAAAAAAAATTTTAGCTATTCTTTTTTACTGGTGTCTACTGTTAGCACAGTGCGGTAGTTACGCTCAGGCTTTTACACCTCCTTACACCACCAACTATCGCAATGGCCATGGGGATGGTGGAGTATGATGGAGGAAGGATCAGAATTAAGTCCAGGAATGAGAGTTTTGCTGGTTCTCTCGGTGGGAATCGGTCCTGTTTGCAGGCAAAGCGAGATGGACTTCTCTTGCTCTTCCAAGGTGTGGGTATTCAGTAGTGGTGGGCTCGGTCCAGCCAGTGCAGAGCAGTGGATACTGGATGGATTGGATCATTTTAGAGCACTGCGTAGCTCTGGTGTGCCATGGGGCAGCCGCATTCGCACAAGCAATGAAGCAGAAAGCTAATGTGGTTCCACCAGGGAGAGGTGTCTGCAGCCTCTGGGGGGCTGGGGATGCACCTTCCCCTGAAATGGGTTTCTCTGGGAGTCCCTTTTAAACTGGGATAGCGGCCCCGTTTCTGATGGGCAATGGGTTATAGAAATGAATGATAGAAAGAAATGTTGAGAGCTCATCCCATCTGTTCTTCTACTCCAATGTAAGATCTGCGATTCCTAATCCATTTCTGGGAGACATTTGCTAACCTGTCCTTAAAACCCTGCAGGATGGCGTTGCCACAGCCTCCCACACTGGTACCGCAGTGCTTCGCTCTATGGCTAGAAAGTAAGGAATAAAGTTTAACCTCGGCTTCCTTTGCTGATATTTCTCGTCCTAAGCACAAGGCATTTGGAAAGTAGCTTTATTTTGCTACCTTCTGCAATGATCTTTTATTTGGCATTTGTTTGCCATTTAACTAAGCTAAGCAAAAAATCCTCTGTGGAGAAATACAGTTAAGAACCAGCGTGCAGCGGCGGTGGCACAGCCCGCACAGTCTGGAGGCGGTGGGCTCGCTGCTTTCCAAACTGCTTCTGAACGAGATTCCTGCCATGCCTGCATTAATTTGTCTGCTTTGGGTTTGCTATTCAGACTGGTGATCAGCCTGAGTCTGCTTTTGGGGGGAAAAAACCCCACAAGTATGTGACCAGTGAACCCCTCCTGTGCAGCAGCAGCCCTTGCTCAGCTGCAGGGTTGGCGATGTGTGGGGAGCACAGGGGAAGGGGGAGAAGGTCTTGCCACTGGCTGTGGTGTCTGGTCCTTGTCTAAAGGAGAGAGTTGTGGAGAGCACACGAGTCCAAGGAGCCCTGAGACTGCAGAAATGCCCTGAAGGAGCCTGTAGCCGAGGTTCACCTCTTCCCAGACCATCACTGATGTGAATCTAGAAGTGCTTTGAAAGAAATTTCACTTACCTTGGTATGATCCAGCTCTTAGAATACGACGTGTCCTTCTTAGTGTTAAATAGATACCTGTAATTTCATAAAAAAATGTTCCTCCACTCGGAGGGCTTGTAGGAGAGATGTGAAGGTCTAATACCATTGGATATTTGTAACAATAATGAAAAGGGATGTCAACAACAAAAGAGAGAAGCTTTGCCTCCTGTATTCTGGTATTTATAACTAAATCAGGTGTATTTGAGTCATGTGAAAGCAACTTTCCAGGCAAGATGTAGCGTCTACAGAGAAATATCACATGACCCTATCCATAGGATCAACAACACAATGCACAAAGAACTCCCCTCTCAGAAAATATGTTGTCATAATTCTGGCATTTCTGAACTTTCGCATGCATGATTTTGCCATCTTAATATTGCCATTTAAACATGGCAGGGCTGTGTCCATGAGAGTAAGCCATCGTTTCAAAGCACGAAGGCAATACGTTTTCTTGAGGGACATCCTCTCTTTTCGGTAAGGAGGGCAAATATTTCCTATTTTCCTCTGTAGTCTCACAGTGTTTGTTCAGAGAAAGTGGACTCCCACACTGGAAAAATAACATCCCCAAACTCACTGAGAAGACTCACAGTCTTTTAAGCTACTGAAAACACATATTAAAAATATAATTCTTGAACAGCCCCCCTGAAAGCTTAGAGAACAAAATCAAGCCTTCAAATTCAGGAAGAATGGAAAAAACCACCTTAAAACATAAGTATCATGTCAATTGCTAATTATTGCATGTAGTCAGTGCATGTGGGACTAGGAAACCCACAAATTCACTGACAAATGAATTCACTAATAAAGGCTGTGAAATCATAAGAATGGTTTCTCAGCAGGAAATTAAGAAGACAACACCTGTGTCCTTTTTATCAGTCCAGAAAGTTTTTAATGCTTCCACAACACCTTTCCAAGTCCTCTTTTATTCCAGGAACTGCAGTTCCAAGGAAAAAAAAAGTCAGAAAATGTAATCAATTTATTAGGAGATTCGTGATAAAATTAATTTTTTTTTTACATTAATTATGATGGTGGATGTCTGCACTGCAAAACATTGGAGTAGATTGATTTTTAATAACCAGCTACTGATTACCTCCCATGCCTTACATACCCATGTGATAGGAACATTAAAACAGCAATATCGTGCTACATTTCAACCTCACACTCTGCTGAAGCACAGCTTGCAGTCGTGGCTTTTGGAGAAGTGCTGCACAAAATTAAGCCTCTGGGCTGTTTGTTGTACACAAACCCCCCAAAGCTGATATAATAGTTCGGAGTCAGCTTGAGAGAGAGAGCCGAGAGAGAGAGGCAGTATCTTAATAAATATTTCAGTGCATGTTTTAATTAGTATACAGCTTTGCAAATAACACATGAAATATTTTTGAAAGTCTTTGAAATAGAAACCTTCATGTAGTAAACATTGCTGTTTTCTTCATGACAACCTCCTCCTCCTCCTTCTCCTCCCCTTTGCTGAGATCACAGATGTTAAATAGAAGATCTTAATACAATACTTACATTCCTGTTCTTCAGCACAGAAATACAAGCTTTTCCAGGCACTGAGCTTCTCGGCTTCCCAAGTCTCAGACAACACCCCCATCTGAGGATCCTGCTCATGTACCTCCCTGGAAGACATCCTTACAGGAGCTGCATGGCACGATCCTCTAATGTAGTTACTGATGGAGACCTGAGAGTGTTGACTGAGCTGTAAGACACAGGTGCTTCCACTTGGATTTTGCTAGGACAATTTAACCCCTTTGGGTCTTTCTGAATTCTTGGAAAGAGGAAAGAAAGTGGAGAGATGCTGCCTTGGCCCAACATGTGAAGAACCACACTCAAGTTCACGTGTACCACAAGGCAGGGTGAGTGTCTGTGCATGAAAGCATGAAGCAGACACACAGAAAACTCCACTCTCATCCCCTCCACTGCTTGTGAGTCAGAAATAATCAGCTACTGATTACCTCCCATGCCTTATATACCCATGTGATAGGAACATTAAAACAGCAATATCTTGCTACATTTCAACCTCACACTCTGCTGAAGCACAGCTTCAGCAATACATTTTATTGTATTGTATTCAGCACAGAGCCCCGCAGAAGTGCTAAGCCCTGTCCTGCATATTTCTACTGACTTTTTTTGACACGCTGATGCCATTAGCTAAAAGAGCAGAAGACACTCCCGTTAACAGGATGTTAGAAAGGCTCTGCTCTACTTGGGCCCGGGCCAGTAACAGGGATGGCAAATAGACTGTGTGCTCCAGGAAAGCTACTGAGCATCTTCGACTCCTGCTTGTCCTCTTTAGTGCGTGCCTTACAGTTGGTTATATTTATAAATCCCTATTTTAAAAATAGCTGGTTTCCTTCCTGACTGGGACACATAAACAATATTTACTGGCTGTCCTGCGTGTTTTACATTTGGTTTCTCTAGTCACGTTCTCATCAAGCAAATGTGTACATATAGGGTGGCGGGGTGGTCACTTCCAGGGAGAGGGTGCTTGTGTTTCTGGGAACAAGTTTGTTCGTGCTTCTACACATTCACCTGTGTGTGAATGTTCCTTGCTCATATATAAATAAAAGACTCTTCACAAACATCTATACAAACAAACAGTTGCACGAAGGCAGGTGAAAAGGATGCAAACATGGCTGATTTAATGGTGAATCCCTGGGAAAACAGTTTTCCGTCAATCGCCCAACTCCATCCGCTCAATACTTTGGGAAGCGTCCATCAACGGGCACGGCAGTGCTACACGACTGATTCTCCTGTCACCTGCTCTAACATCACCACCCTCTGACCACCCTTCTTCTGCCCCGATTTAGCAGCATCCCTGCAGCATGCAATGAGCAACCACCAGTACGGTCCTACACCAGGTGTCAGCGCCCGGACTTCTGCCCAGAGCTGTTCAGTGCTGGTTGTTTCCTGGTCACAGGTGGATGCAGTCACAGTGCCACTTACAGCTTGGTCCTGAGCTTTACAGGGTGGGCTTGAAACAGAGGGCTGCTCCCTGATGTGCCAGGCACCATGTGGTGGAACTCCATTCACCTGCTCGGGATCACCACAATGTTCAAGCTTTGGTGCCTCTGTGCAGGGCTGGGGCCATCCAGCATGGCACCACCACCACCGGCCATGGGGCCAATGGGAACTGCTACAGCGAGCTCCTGACTGTCCCATTAAGAAGCTCTGTGGTTTCTCTTGACTGGAAGACTTGCTCAGCCCAAGCGTGTATAAAAGCATTATTTTAATTTCCCATACACTGCTCTCACCCCGAAGTGATTATTAAAACCACTCATCTTGATTCTTCAGCGCTGTGGCTACTCTGCGTGCTTTTATCCCCAAATAAAGCGTGCAGAGTATGCTCCCGTTCTTACCCAGCTGTTAATTGTCGTTTTACTTCTGGGAGGGAAAGATAGTTGCGGAGGAGGACGAGCAGAACGATAGCGTCGAGGTCTGGAGTGAGATGTCACTTCGACTTTGATTAATTTGCAGAGCGACAGAAGCTTGGTGCCCCGACCCAGAGAGCTGGTAGCCAATTCAAGTTCAGCCCTGGTACAAAGTGTGCCTAAAATTTGAGAGGAGGGGAAACAGGCTTAGCTATCCCTTAAGTTCCTGAATGCATCTTTAACACTTTTTAAAGCAAAGCCATCATTGTAGAATAAAGATTCCCACTAATTTAATATCTAGGAGTAGGCAAGCTCCACCCTTGGTAGAGCAGTGTAGATTTGCACCATTCCAACCTCAGGTATTTCTCATTAAAAATCTGACAAGTACCAAGAAATGTAAGGATCCACCATGGATATTGTTTACTTGTTTGTAGCATTTTAGGAGCAAAAGGGAATTGCGACGGATTCAGCACAATTTGAATGAAAAAGCCAGATGAAGCTTCACGGGCCTTTCAGACCGATAGCTAATCCCCGTGAAAAGGGCTATGAAATGAAATGATAGTTTCAGGGCTAGTTCCATTTTCTTACTTAACCCCAAAACTTTGTTAATGACTATTAAGATGAATTCCAGCAAACAGCAGGCTCTCGTGTTTATGGGCTGTCAAGTTAATTTCCATATAGCTGCGCTGCCTTCCTTGTCATTGCTGGCCAAGGGTTAATTCACCGCAGGAAAAAGTGCGACAAAATACATCACTTTAATCCCTTTCTTCTGTAAAGATGAAGCAGTAGAAAAGGAAAAGTAACAACTGGGAAAATGTTAAGATCCGGAATTTTTTATGTAAACTTGTCAGCCGCTCCTGACGTCCACAGTAATAAACACTCCACAATAAACAGTGAGGACTTTTCTTAAACCTCTATAACGTAACAACTTTGAGAGGGAAAAAAAAAAAAAATTGTTCAAAGGTTTTTTCTGAACGTATTTGCATTTCCAGGCTTTGTTGTGTTATCTACACAAAGTGAAGCAGTTACTCTTTCACCACTTAACCCTTTACAGGACACTCCTTAGAGTCCAATGGCTGAGCTTGGCAGAAGTTGTCGGAAACTGTGATATCCTGACTGGTAAAATCCCGGTTTTTTGGAAGCTTTGTGCCAGACTCATCCCAGACTTTTTGAGTCTGCATTTCATCCTCCATATATTTCTTACACCCCTGTAGTCTTTTCTTCCAGCATTCCTGTACTTTGTGCTGAACTGAATCTCTCCATAAACCAGTATTTCAAAAAAAATCCCGGCATTTCTTATCTCCCCCATAATCCTCACGTTGAGGTCCCAGCCATCCTCCCCCATACTGAATCTCATCATACTCCATACAGCCTCAGCCCCTGAGTGGTTCCTGTTTTCCAAGTCCATGTCCTTCCAAATAAAAGGCAAAGGACCTCTACACCAACATTTGCTTATTCTATTATTAACAGAGACGGGCTGCTAAGGCTTGGGCAGGTTTTGCACCAAATAAACCAAATGAATGAATGAAAAGTTCAGAGGCCCAGATGTTTTCAGAATAAGATGGGGCATTCGGTTCACACAATTGTTCTGCTTTTTTTTTTTTGGTTTTCCTGCATGGTTCTTTCCTGTGGAGTGTAGGATATATTAACTTGCAGCCGCAGAGTACTTGAAACGCATCTACTGGATCAGCTTAGCACATCAGTGAAAGATGGCTAACAGTCTTCCTTTTCCTGTGCAGCTGTTGTTTGCAGAAAGGGATAATTTTTAAGTTGATTTATTTACCTTAGACCCTTTTTTTCCCCTTCTTCTCTTAATCAGTGGACATCAGCATGCTAATTGTTACTAGTAGCTTTGAAACAATGAATAAACCTCATTGATACGACTAGGATTTTAATAGAAAAACATCCTTGACTTGCAGGTGGAAAGCTAAGGACTTTTGTCCTCAGGAATGTTGGTATCACAAAGTTCCCAGTTTAAAAAAAAAAAAAGGAACAAAGGTCCATATATTCAGTTAGAAAAAAAATCAGCAAGTCCTCAACTTGGTCTCTTAATATAAGGGACAAAATTCGTATATGAGTTTCGTGGTTTTAGTAAATCCCTACCTGCTGTAAATTATTGCTCGTTCTCTCTTTAGACTGCTCACCGTGCTAGAATAGAATGTTCTCCACCAGCAAAGTCCCGTGGTTGAAGAAGACAGCTCTGAAATCCCTCAAGCTCTTCAGTGAGAGCACAGGGACCATCAGGATAGGTACCACTGCTGCCCCTGTCCTGAGAACCAGCTGCTGCAAAGCCACCACTGTCATTTCACACCAGGTAAAACTTCTTTTCTCCCTTCACGGGTTAGGAAAACTCACCCTTGGTACAGTCTGTAGAACACCTTGCTCAAGTGCTGCCTCCACCCACAGCACAAAGTGCAGGGGCACTTCAGGAGCAGGTCAGGCGCAGCCTCACATCCCGGCTACGCTCTCCTGATTTTTCCATTTACTGGTGCTTCCTACAAAGCTCCTCTTTCCCATTCGCTCTGTTGTTTTTTCCCTCTTTCTGTCTTACTGGCGGAGGCTGCCTCTCTGTGGCAAGAGCTTGCATGCAAGGAAGTTCTGCAAAACCCCTGCCTCCAGCCTCTGAAACGTGCAAGGGCACTAAGTACGCTCTTGGGACAGTTTTCAAAACATTGGAAAGCACCTAAGAAACTCCTCATTCTGTTTTGAGGAGCTGAGGGCTTGCCCATCTCCGGATTATTAAGCCAGGAGGACCGCCCCACGTTGTGTTTGCCACAAGGACAAAGCTTCACTAGTATAAAGAGGGGTTGTGACACACGTGGCATTGAAAGCAAACAGAGGAACTGTGAGCTGGAAGCCAGAGTTCAGGCTCTGCATGACTTTGGGCGAGAGCAGAGGAATGGCTACCGTCTCTCTGTAGGGTGGAGAAGGAGGCAGGAGCACTACATGGCCAGAAATGAAGCAGCAGAAGATTCCCCTGCGGGACAAATGTTGGTCTACAGAATGGGACATTCAGAATGGAAATGCAAAGTCCAGACCTAGGAACTTACCCTCCTATTTTGTGTAGGGGAAGGTGAGGTGCCTCAGAAGTGCAACCCAAACCCAACCCAACCGTACACAGACCGGGAGACTCCACAGTTTTGGAGATGAACTTTCATTCAAGCAACTAAAGTCCCACGAAGCTTTGTTTTGAGCACTTCAGAGGGGTTTTTTTGTAGCTCTGAACCTCTCTGGGGCTATAAAACCGATGAAAAGGTTTTTTGGCAACCTGAGATCACAAAAAACTATTGATGCTCTGGGAAGGGATGAGGCCTCCTTTCTCCACCCACTGCAGCACTTTCCACCAGCAGAAAATTTCAGAGCAACTAGACCAACGAAAGGTCAACATTTTGCTATTTCAACAGAAAACTTTCCCGCCAACCAAAGCTTTTTTGGCTTCTAACGTGCATCTGCCTTACAGGGATGAGTTTGGCTGTAAACAGATACGAATCAAATTTCCCCCGAAGTGTCTTGCGTGGGAAAGTGCCCGGGCATCAAGATGGAAGGGTTTGTCAGGAAACGTGTCCGTTCTGACATCTCACTTTGTCAGTGCCATACCACTTCTTGCCCGCTGGCCTCAGGGGCCCCGGGGGACATCGGGCTGCCATGACCCACGGCTCCCGGCCAGGCCACGTCCTTAGCACGCTAACTTCAATTATCAAACTACAGAGAGAGATCGTTATCCGGGGGGGAGGTGGGAGAGAAGGCCCACACGAACGAAGATGTGTCACTGCTTCTGCTTTTTAATGCTCTTGGTTGACCATTGTTGGCAGGATGCAGCAAAGCCAAGCGTTAGCTTCTCCCGGAAGAGCCGGTTTTTATCATTTCAAAAGGAAAAAATAAATGGGAGAAGCAGTTAATTCTCTGCTGCTGATGAATGGCCACTGGTTGGTGGCCTATGAAAGGCAGGACTGTCTGCAGCACAGCGGGTGTGAGGACTTGGCAGGAGCCCCCAGGACCCTTTATCTGTTTTCCCCTCTCGGAAGAAGGAAAGCTGCCGTGTTTTTCCCTTTCCTGCTTCTTTGCTTGGAGAAATCTGTTACTTCCCCTGAGGTTAACATCCTGACCTATGTAAATCTTTGAGCTGCTCTCTCTTTAGCCTTTCACTCGGGGAGGCTCCTCGCTGAGAAACGAGGCCTCAGGAACACGGGACGGTGTGATTTATCCATCTGACATCAGTAACCTATGAGGCAGCGTTGCTTAGCTTTGTCGGTGCCACAGCCACACGGTGTTACTCATCATACAGGGTGATTCTCCTTAATTAAATCTCTTGATGTTGTTTAACACAACAGCCTAAATATGCTAATGCTGTCTGTCTGATCCCACTTGTTTCTTAAAACAAAATTATGCCAAAACTGAATATTGTTTTAGATATACTGCTTAATGTATGTCATATATACAAGAAGAGGCTATGTAAGTAAATACCTGAATTCTGTGCAGGCAGGTAGTGATTATATTGTAATTCCATGATCAGGGACAGTTTAATAATGTTTAAATTAATCACTGCTAGAATGTAAAAAATTCAGGAGAGGGAACAGAGGAAGAGCACACACACATACACGCACACACATATATATGTAACTTGTGGTCCTTAGTTAATTTAGAATCATAGAATCATAGAATGGTTAGAGTTGGAAGGGACCTTAAAGATCATCAAGTTCCAACCGCCTTCCCATGGGCAGGGACACCTCCCACCAGACCAGGTTGCTCAAAGCCCCATCCAGCCTGGCCTTGAACACCTCCAGGGATGGGGCATCCACAGCTTCTCTGGGCAACCTGTGCCAGTGTCTCACCACCCTCACAGGAAAGAATTTCTTTCTGGTATCTAGTCTAAATCTCTTCTCTTCCAATTTAAAACCGTTGCCCCTTGTCCTGTCACTGCTCTTCCTGGCAAAGAGTCCCTCTCCGGCTCTCCTGTAGCTCCCTTCAGATATTGGAAGGCCGTTATAAGGTCTCCCCGGAGCCTTCTCTTCTCCAGGCTGAACAACCCCAGCTCTCTCAGCCTGTCTTCATAGGAGAGGTGTTCCATCCTTCTGATCATCCTTGTGGTCCTCTGCTGGACCCGTTCCAACAGGTCCATGTCCTTCCTGTGTTGAGGACTCCAAAGCTGGACACAGTATTCCAGCTTATAACCCACTTTAGTCCACTTATAAATGGTTTCATTGTTCGTTTTTTTTTTCTTTCAAGCAGGGCAAAAATGGCAAACATCTAAGAAAAAAAAAAAAGAAGTTCTTCTATGAAGGAGCAGCTTTGTTGTTGTCAGCCTGTGACCATGGAGCATCTCTACTTCAGGTCTTGTGCAGGTTTCACCGTCAACAGAGAGAGAAAGAAAGGGCAGCAAAGATTTCTGCTTAAACCCAAAAGCCCCATAAAAGGAATGTGCAAGCAAAGGAAGGGTGAGCTTTAATTAATAAGCAACTAAGAAAAGTACAGCCCCATGAAGAAGAAAAATCTAATGGTTCTTTAATATTAATGAGGATTATGCTGCTTCTGGGAACCACACAGGTATTTTGGAAAGCACCTAATGCTGGGTGACTTCCCCGGGCTTGGGGGTGGTCAGTGGTCAGTGTCTTCTTCATCCCAACACTTGAACTGCGTCCCTGCACTGAGGTCGCAGGTGCTGTTGCCCAAATGTCATCTGCCTTCCCCTTCCTTCCCCTGCTCCTGCTCATCTCCTCCTGCAACGACAGACCAGCAGAAGCCCAAGGTGCCGGGGAATATGGCGCCAGCCCAACATGGGCCTCACCAGCATGGCACTACAATTCGGGTTGAGCTTTGAAAACTTAATCACTCTCTGAAGTGAGGGCATGCCATGAGTGCTGATGGAGAGACAGGTTTTCTCAGTGGGTTATAAATAATTACATTCTGATATTCAGGCAAGTCCTTCAGTTTCCTCTGTTTAAGCCCTCAGGGACTTTTGTTGTTCTCAGACTCTCAAATTCCTGTTCCTGACAGTGATCAGTGAGGAAATCAGCTCTTTCTGAAAAGCTTTTGCTTTGGCACCGTATTGGTTGTTGCTAGTAGCATCTTCTTTTATTATTCTTGTAAGAGTTGTACCTGGTCACCTTGAGGAGGGACTAGACATCTGGACCGTGTTCATCTTGCCTAATGTTAGACGTTGACCACAGGGGCAGGTGCCTACATCTGAACCAGGTGCCTGGGGGGCCCATCCTTCCTGAGGAGATGTTGTCAGCCGACATCTTGTAATCCGCCTGGCCAAATCTAGTCGGCTACTTTAGGCAAGAGCAACTGCTCTCTGTGTTTCATTGACTCTGCTGACTCTATAGGGTACTTAGTCACTAAGCTGGAATGTAGATGTGCCCCACAGGCACCTAAAGTCAGGTGAGAGTCATCTCTCTCTTATTGCTCTCGCTGTATATAACGATCACCTGATTGCTGACCCAAACATTTCAAAATCAGAGCTTCTAGTCTGCTGTATTTACTGAAGCTTCCTTAAATGCTTGAGAAGTGTGTGTTGGCTTAAAAATACTGGAGGGCCGTGCAAAACTCACCAAGCAGCTTATGCTTGCGATGTAGGAGAAGCAGTGGCAGTCCCTCACGCCGGTTCCCCACCGTCGGCAGTTCTGCGGTGCTGCTCGGTTCCACGGGACTCTATTGTGTTATTCTAGATCTCCAAAATATGTTATGGTACGTGGGAAAGCTGTGAGGGACTCCTAGGGCTGGCGTTTATCTCCTTGCTGCAGATGAAAAGCTCCAGAAGAATGGCAGTGGAACTCGCTGCCGATAAGTCTTTATGAATTCAGAGGGGCTCGGGGCAATCCCGCTGTGGGATTGGAGTAATTCTCCTGTATGAGCTGTTGACATTGTTTGAAAGACAAAAGGCGTCGTTTCCAACGTGCTGGGCTTTTTACTAAAAAGGAGCAGTGATCTGCTACCATATCCTCCCTCCCGCTCTCCGCCCCCTACCCCGCGGAGAGCAAGGGCACGGGACTATGGCCTGCACAGCCCACTCATTGTTTCCTTTTCATGGGAAACAAGACTTGTCCGTGGGCCAAACTGCATCTGAGCATCTCATATGACCTAACCAGACTTCCTCACCTCACGTGGCCCTGACCCAGCCGTCAGGTGCAGAGAGAAGAGAACAATCCCCAGCCTGAGGGACACATCCAAGGGAGCCAATTGCCGTCCTGCCTCATGTCTCTGAGCAGGGACGCGTGATGCTGGGAATGAAAACTGAGCCTCTGTGACAAAAAGGGAGGAGAGCTGCCTCGCTGCAGTGGGGGGGGCTGTAAGGATCCCCAGTGGAGTCCGTGAGACCGGGCTCCTGGTGCCTGGTAGTAACAGCAGACAGGTCCAGCACACCCCACCGCTTTGCAGAGGTGGGAATTGGCCACCGGGTAGCATGAATGGGGGTTGTATTACCGCTGTCATCTCAAAGGCTTGTTCCAGATACGGCTCGTGTTTTGACTGATATCTTCACTAAAATCATTTCTGAATAAAAGAAATGTCATTCATCTCTTCATCTAACCACCGTTGCTGGAAAGAAAAACGTTTACACCCACTTCTTTCCAGCACAGAAGTTGACGTGTCAGTCCAGTCAGCAGTGGTAGCAAGACTCCTGAGCACCACCTGCCTCTATTTTATAGAAGAACAACGTTAGCATATCAGGCTATGATATTGGTGTAGATTTTTTGTGATGAATTAATGCTTATTAATATTTATGACCAGAGGTGCTAGTAATTACTGAGGAACACTCACAATTTCTTCCAGCTCAAGGACCCTATTCTTTATAAAAGGGATGATGACTGGGTGCTGGCCTGGTCTGAGCGCAGGGCTCTTCCCTCCCTAGGGCTGACCCCCTGCATCTTAGACAAATCTAAGATATTTCATTTAACCAAATTATGCCTTTTGGTAGAACGGCAGAGGAGGAAGCAGACGTCTTATTTACATCACTGCAGAGGGTCCAGCATCTTCCATTCACCAGCAGCATTGACAGCAGTTCACATCAACAGTAGTTCATCCTCCTCTGGCCCTTTCCAGTGCCACCATCAGTTTCATATTCCCTTTCCCCCCCGTGGGACACACAGTTTCTGCCCAGTAGCTGGATGCAACACATCCCCAAAAGGCAGTAGCCAGTGCTGTGCTGTGTTTGGGTCTGCAATGTGCACACATTTATTTATTTATTGCCTTCCCAGTACCTACTTATGGCTCAGCTGGTAGACCAAACCGTGCCAAAACCGGCTGACTTCATTTGATGACTTGTCTCTCCACGGAGATACTCATCTGGGTCTCTTTTCTCCACCCAGAGACTGATTTTCATGGAACGTGGAGGAATTTAATATCTTTGAGATTGCTAGCCTTCCATCAAACCTGGCCGGCAGGTTCAGAAGTTATTAGTGGGAGACAGACAGTGTGATCACACACGCTTTGTTTCTTAGGAAACCAGCCTAAAAATAAACCATCTCAGTGGAAATCTGAGGTTACCCACTTTCTGCCAGACTGCTTTCAAAATCCTGATGAACTTGTTATTTCCAGATACTTAAACAGAGGCAGGAGTGATAAATGCCTCTCTTTATCTAAAATGGGTATTCATATGTTTAGGTAGCCATATCCCTCCTACCACCGGACCCTTTCAGCTCTCTATTTGTGTTTGTCCCTGCTCTTGGTTGGCAGCCTGTGTATGTCATTTCTTCATCACTTCCAAAGTGGATCATTGAAACCTGCTCTATCTTTGCTCAGTTCCATCCCTGTATTTCCCTCCTCCTTCAGCTTTTCTATCCTAAGGAAGAAACAAATACAGAAAGTTGGACCTGCCATCATTTGCGTATGGGTATGGGGCAGACAGTGTGGTCAGGCAGTCCTGCCATGCCCAAAGGTTTTTAAAGACTGAAAATAAAAGGAAGAGAAAAGAAGGGAATGCAGAGAACAAAAAGGAGCTTGAGAAACCTGGCCAAGTGGGAGGTGTCCCTGCCTGTGGCAGGGGGGTTGGACGCAGGAGATCTTTAAGGCCCCTTCCAACCCTGACCATTCTATGATTCTATGAAAAGGTGATAAAATCTTTAAAGTATGGAATGGGGACACCTTTGGGAAATTGAAAATAAATTGGAAAGATGTATGCGGGAACCCTGCCCTTCGACACTAGATGGCTCTGCAGCCCTGAGGAAAGCTTCCCTCGCTGGACACGCTGCCTTTTTCTTGGGAAAATAAAGGAGCAAACGGAGGCAATGGTGATGAGAATGCTTCCAGTCTGTCTCTATTAAAGAGGAGCAACACTGCAACTGCAGATCTTCTCTCCTAGACTAAAGAGTTTAATTGCGTTAATTTATTTTCTTGCATGTGCTTTGTGCTTCATAATAGCCTTTAAAATTTTTTGTTGAAGGCTATTGGGAGCATTGCATAAAAGTATACATTCCATTGCTTTGTATGCAATATAAAATTAAATTAGTTAAAGTACAAGAGAAACTGAGTTTTTACCATCTGACTTAATACGCCAAAATAATTTCAACATTAAGTATTGTCAACTTGTTTTCTTTTCTTTTCTTTCCTTTTTTTTTTTTTTTTTCCCCATGCGATCCACTTCTCCTGCTCAGTTTTAACAGAGTTGAGGTGCACTGATGGCTCGGATCTTAGAGCACAGCCCATACTTTACTGGCAGAATGAAGTGTCACAGTAAGAATCACTAACGTAGCATCAGGTATGGGTGGTTTTACAGAAGGTCAGTGAGCTGATGTGGCACAAGAACACCAGGAGAACTGAACGCACTTTGGGTTTGAGGAACTCTAATAACCTGGCTATGACACAATATTTTTAAACAACAAGCAATGCAACCCCTGAAACAGATATGACCATTGCCAAAAGATTTATATGTTTTTTATTTTTTAAAGTGCTTTTATTTATATCAGAGAGGGAGAAGGAGATCCACTGAAGTCGGAGCTTTCTGGTTTCTGTTGTGAAACATCAATGCTCGGAAAACAATTAACATGAAGGTAATTAGGTTTTGGAGGAATTTGGAATCACTTGGCACAGAGACTGCCCTTCTTATCTTAGCATGCTATATTAAGCCACTAAAAACTTCCTCAGATTTTTGTCACTTTCCAGTTATCTTTAGGTATTTTTGTTGGTCTCCTGGTAGGGAGCTACACCTTTATCAATCTATCCAAAGCACTGCTGCTAGGGAAGGTCACCTTCCTTCTCTGCTATTCTTCTTTTGTCACCTCACTCTGAAAGCTGTCACTGGCTTCCTGTCTCTTGGTGCATCATATCCAACCTCTATTTTCTCATTTTCAGGGACTTATCTACTATTATCTGTATGTAACCAGGTTCTGTATTTTATGAAGAGGAATTACACAGGCTTGCATAAATGGCTTATTTTTTTAGAAGCTCATCAAAGTCCTTAATGCAAATATTTGCCAGTAATATGAGTAATATGTTTGAGTGATGTCTGACTTTGTTATTTACATTGTGATTTGCAAATAAAAGTTTTATCATTGCACTCCTTAGATAGCTGGTTGAGAGAGAAACATTTCTTTAGACTGTGAAGTTTAAAATCTCTATGATTACTGTATCCAGGTAGAGTTTCTCTTCTTTTTGTCCCTGTTACCTGTTGCAATCTGCAATAATCTGTTAGTGATTAAAAAGAGTTTTGATGCTGTGTATCAGAGGGAAGAAATGTGCAAGAAAAGTCCAGGAGCAATCTGAGTGAAGAAGGGGTTTCCGAGAGGGCAGAAGGCACTTTAGGCTTCACAAAGCCAGGCAGGAGATCAGTGTGTGCAACCGTAGGAGGCTGTTATGACTCCTCCAGAGTCTCCTTCATGTATATGAGTGTGCATACTTGAGTACACACACTCAAATCCATGGTACGAGTGTTCAGCTTCTATACACGGATTTAAGCCCAGCAGAGACACAACTTCATTTGTTCCCCTCTCTTTGTGTCAGATGATTCCCCTTTAGTAGCTGCTTGCTTACATTTGTCACCTCCTATCCACCTTCCATCCACCTTCCATTTCCTCCCTTTGCATTGCAAGCAGGGAAATCCCTGCTGAGAGCACCAGAGCCCGACGTGCCTATAGGGCATGCTCTGCTGGGAGATGAGATTTGAACAAATAACCTCCACTTTGTTGTTAAAGACTACACCAGTTAATAAATATCCAGTGTTTTCCTCTTAAAATCCCAACTATATCTTTATATACTGCAGTCAGTACTTCTTCCTGGGTGAGGAACATTTTCTATATTTGAAGAAATAATATTTAATTTTACGTTTCTTGGAGTGTTCTAGTTAGCTTCTTGTGCTCTCCTGTGAGACTGTCATTATAACATCAAGCCCCGGTCTCTCAATGCCGTGGGCAAAAAGTGTGAAGCAGCTGATGGAGAGCTCTTGGTCCCATTAAATAGTCTCGGCTCCTGCCAATGCAGGAGCCCAGAAGCAGGATAGGATCCCACAGGTCTTAGCAAGCACTGTGAAAAATGGGAAGTGAGACACAAACCCAACATCCAAAAGCTTTACAGCAGCCTCTTTTCCTATCAGCACCATCCGATTGAAGCTAGTGCCTTTTTACCATGTGCTGAAAGCAACTTAACGGGTAAGATGAGCAAAAGACCCTGCTTTACTTTCTTGGACTCAGAAGGGGTCATTGAAGGTCCTTGAGGCATCATAGCCATTGCATCCTGCTGAGTAGCCAGGAGTGGTAGCTGGGTAGAGGTTACCAATGTTGCCACATCTGCCCTGGAACCTGAGCTAGTTTGTGTGATGGTTCCTTGGCCATCTCCACCCCATCTGTGTGATGGAGCAGCATGCAGTCAGGTGGGGAAGGAACACTGTCCTATATCCTGGACTAGCAACCAGACCTGCAAACCCTTTACTCTTGCTGCCACGCTTGTGTCTGAAATGTGGCCAAAATACCTTAGTTTAAAATTTTCTTTTGGGTAAGTAACAGCTGTTACTTACTGTTTTTTTCTCCCCGTGGGCTTTTTTAAATAACAAATACTTCAGCAACTCTGGATTTGAGAGATGGCCCAGCTGCAGCCCCAATTGAAGGCCAAACAGCTATGACCAACCTCATTCTGCGCTGTGATTTGAGGGAAAAGAAACACAGAAAGCTTGGTCTGAGTTAGGCTGTTCAAATAAAGCTGCATGAACTTTCACACTTTATATTGTTTGTTATGATGTTTTCAAAATGAACCACAGATGTTTTACTTTGTTAGGTATTTTTTTTTCCCCTCTGGTTGAGTCACCTATTATCCCAGCCAGATCAGGGCAGCTCAAACAGGAGTCACAACGAAGAAGTCTCCAAAAGAAGGTCAATAGTTTATTTGATTTTTAGATAACCTTCTGCACATCCCTAAAAAGATCATGAAATAAACATAATCTCTACTAATGACATGTTGTAAAATGTTGAGAAGTTATGGATCCTATCCAAACTGCTTGCATTCCCCATCACTTAAATTGAGTCAATGAGGATGAGCTAGGGTTGAATTTTTCCCTGGCTTGCAGCTTTTCCTTAAATATTGTGCTCTGATTACAGTGTAGAAGTAGAGGAGATCAAAACATTTCTGAGACAACCTTTGATTTTAGCTACATATCTTCAGTCCTCTTGAGCGAGTGGGATCCCATCAAGCAAATCAAGCTGGGGACATGATGAAAACTGCCAATGTGATGGCAAATGACCAGAGACAACGTTCTGAAAAATGCCAATTGTCACAGCAGGAGGTGGTGAAACCCCTCATTTTTTCCTTTTGGAAAAATATAGTCCCGTGTTCTCTGACAGAACCGATCTCTGTCTGGCCACGTGTTACTGCAGCATCCTTTGGGGATGAGACTGATGTGCAGAAAAAAAAAGATGGTCCTCTGGCAGTAGTTAACCTGACTCTCGTTCAGCAGCCTGCTGAGTCCTTCCTCGAAAGGAGACCAGAGATGTGGCTACAGAGTGCTGCTTGAGAGCAGTAGCTGTCAGCCCATTGGAAACAAAAGTTCCCATCCCGACACATCCCCAGCTTCTCTGCTGCGTGCTCCGTTTGTTTTTTTGTTTTCAAAGAGTTGTGTAATAATACATCCAGATCCCCAGAATACATGTTATAGTTTTAACAGAGCATTGTCCTTGGAAAGTTTTCAAAGTGTTTCTGTATATTTGCAGTATCTGTAGTTAGCACACTCAAAGCCAGAGTGATTCATTTCCTGCCCAGTGGCCATTTGTTGTTTTGTACTCTTTTTTTTTTTCTTTTTTTTTTTCTTGGCTGCACCTTTACAAGTATAATGGAAAAACCACTATTTACAGATAATGAAAGTGAAGGAATTAAAAATTAATGCATACAGCTGAGAATGTCAGCCACAGAAAATTGCTTGCAAATGCCAGGATTGGCAGGGCACAGCAGGATTTTTTATTAAATATCCACGGTCAATGCTTAAATCTTTGCAGCGAGGGGGTCAGTAATTTGGAATCAGCTAGAGCCTTGGGTCACTTCTACAGTCTGAGTTCCTGAAAAGGGAAAACCCCACCATATTATTCCTTAATAATTGATATTATTTCTGTTTTGGAGTGAATCTTTACTAATACAGAATGCTTTATATATCTAGTCATCGGTGGTTTCTCGTTTGAAAGCGCAGTATCTCTGCAGATTATCAGATGCTACAAACACAGGTGAGGTCTGGGGAACAGAGCATTGCTTGTGACATCTGACTCTTGCCAGGACTGTCAAGCCCAGGTCCGTGATAGTAAAGTACACCTTATTATGCATTGTATACCTTCCCTATATTTATCCTATTTTTAGTGAAGGAGATATGAAGAAGCCATCAAGCTTTTCTAGGCAGTCAAGTCAAAGCAGCCACTAGCGAAACAGGAGGCTACAGACAACTTTAACCAAAGCATTCACCTATTTCTGTGTATGTTTGTGTGTCCTGGGAGATCACGTAGCAATGCCAAGGGCCAGGCATGGCTTGTTTGAACTAATACTGGGAGAAAAGCAGCAGAAAAGCAAGAGCAACTAGTAATGAAGATACAGGAGTAGTAGACACTTAACTTTCCTATCACTGCTGCTGGAAGAAGTGAAGCCAATGGGACGATACAAATATTTGTACTTCTGGATAAAAGACCTAATCTCTTTCCTATTTGAATTCAGGAAAATTCAGGAAAAAGAGGCAACGGACTTCTTGAGAAGCGTATATCTGTTTATATCTACAAGTTTATATCTGATACCTGACTCCATTCCCTGATTTTTTCTTCCTGGGGAGCCCTGAGCCTCAGCTAATATTAGTGTCAAGGACAGTGACTGATTTCTTGTGGAAAGATAACAGGACTTTGTGGTCCTCTTCAACCAAGAATGAACAAATAGTAGATGTTCTCCAATACCTTAAGCCTGATCCATGATGTATGAATTTAAAGAAGCACCCAAAGAAATGTTGGGTGTTTAGCAGAAGAGTTTCAAACAGATTCTGAAAACTTCCCAAAAATGGCACAGAAAAGATATTTTGCTTGGGATGTTTCTTTTTAAGTATGGATAAAATCAACAAACTCTTGGAGAAATGGGAAGCCCAGCTCCAAGCCTGCCAGTTTAGAAAAGGAAAAATAGCAGCCTGGCTGCTATGGACTAGAAATATGGATGCACTAGGAAACCTCTGCCCAACTTGGCTCTTGCCAGCAGAAATGAGCTCCTACAAGGGCTTAAGAAACAAACAAATAGTTCCTGAAGGAAACCAGAAGTTTTGCAGGCTATTGTAGAAGTCATCCAAAAGAATAAAGGATCAGGTCAGTTTTACAATTATTGTGACTGTTTTCCAGTCTGTTCCTAATCATGAAAAGGGAAGAGTCTGAATCATCCCACTTCAGATACTACAAAAATCACAGAATTACAGAATGGGTGAGTTTGGCAGGGACCTCTGGAGATCATCTAGCTAAGGCCCCTGGTCAGAGTAGGTTGCTCATAGCCATGCCCAGCCAGGTTTTGAATATCTCCAAGGATGGAGATTCCACAACCTCCCTAGGCAGCCTCTTTACTCCCTCCATCAAGTATGTATACACATTGCTAAGATCCTCCTGAGCCTTCTCTTCTCTAGGCTGAATGAAGAGTCTCAGTTCTCTCAGCCTTTCCTCATATGAGACCCTTTGCCAATATGTCCATGTCCTTCTTGTACTGTGGAGTCCAGAAATGGACTCAGCACTGTCTCACTGGTGATGAGTGAAGTATCTCCCTTCAGCCTCCTGGCCCAGTGCATTCCAGGAGGCTCTTGACCTTCTTGGCTACAAGGGCACATTCCTGGCTCATGTTCAACTTCTTGTCCCCCAGGGCCCTCAAGGACACCTCTACAGAGCTTCCCTTTGGCCCCCAGCCTGTACTGGTGTCTGGGCTATTCCTCCCCAAGTGCAGGACTTGAAATTTTCCCTTATTGAACTTCATGAAGTTCCTGTCAGCACATTTCCCTGGCCTGTCCAGGTCCCTCTGCACGGCAGCACAATGGTCTGGTGTATCAACCACTCCTCCTGATTTTGGACTGGACTAACTTGCTGAGTGTGCACTCTGTCCCATCTTCTAGGTCATTCCTGAGAAGGGAGAGCCTGTCAATGCCCTTGCGTGAACAGTGCATCTGTACAGTGTTGCAGAACAATCCCCTGGAAGACAGACTGAGTGGCCTGGATGGTGTACAGGCCATCAGTACGTGGCTTGGAGACAGCCAGCAATACGAGCAACCCAGGGAAACAGCTGAGAATGAAGACAAAGGCATGGGGGCTTGGGGTTGGGAGGGAACAGGATGACCCTACCTGAGCTGCTGGAGGACCACCAAAGTCACGTATTCGAAGCGGATAAGAAAGCTACCAAGGATTTCCAGGATAAACTGGCAATAAACCAACTAACAGGCTTTCAGCTGGTCTTCGGCTTATGGACCAAGGTCAGTGGATGGGCGCCAAATGACTCTGAATGGCTTTGGAATTTGCCATGTTACTTACATTTTTTGTTGTAGTATCGCACCAGAAAAGGAAGCAGGTGCTAGCAAGGAAGATGGGTGCAGATCATTATGAGCCTAGTAACTCCAGCTCTGCCTCTTGCTGAGAATCAGCAGTTCTGGTATGACTCATGAAAAAGCACGAAGAACCAGAAAACAATCAAATTCAGTTTGTAATGGGCAACTGTTCAGCTTCAAAAATAAAGAAACGATCGCAAGGCAGAAGAGGATGGAGCATCAGAAATACAAATCACTCTCTGAAGTGAATAAGGGAAGGAACATGGAGCAGAAGGGGAAACATCTCAAGGTATGAAAATCACCTTTATGGTTAAGTCTGGATGTGTCAAGAGCAATTGTAGGTGTTTCACTGCTGAGTACACCATCCAAAAGAGGAGCAAATGCTGTAGCCATAAGAGAAGACATGCAAGGTCGTCTGGAGACTGAGGGATTCTGACAAAAACCGGGGTTGAAAACCAGACATCTGATTCCTCTGGGAAGAGGTCAACTCAAAAATCTTTTTGGACAGCATTGCAGCTTCTGAATGTGTAGGAAAAGCCTGGAGTAGTATCATACACTGGCAAATCCAAACGTCAAGATTGTTTTAAAAAAGTGTTTTGTGCAATCCTTGGGTAATTTTCAGCAAAACCAGTTAACCTGCTTTCAGAAACCGCTATAGCATCCACTCACTGAGAAAGGTACCTTGCAAAGCAGAACTGGGGAACGATCAGGCTGCACCCTGACACAAGCATCTCGGTGGCTTTATCTGCCAAGGTTATTGTGGAGCTGAAAAAAAGGAATGCTATTTTCTTGTAGATATTCACTATACAACAAAGGCAATGAGCTCCATCACGGGGTTTTCCTCCTAATCTGCAGGACCCCTCACGTTGGCCAACCATCCATATGAGAAGAGTGTCTGCTGTACATGCATATCCATGCTTTCCTTTGCTGCCCCACAACCCCCAGACTGCCACAGAGATTGTGTGAAGCCTGGAGAAGTCTCTCCAAATACACCCTGCTCTCTGCCTGTTGCTGCTGTCTGGACAAGAATCTGAAAAGGGTGTTCTTGCTGGATTACAGGAGTCGCTACCAGAGCAAACCTCGGCTGTGTTTACTCTGGTTTTTTGTTGTGTGCAAAAAAAAAAAAAAAAAAAGAAAGAAAAAAAAAAAGATTGTTTATCGCTGATCTCAGTTGGAGCCATTTGATGGTTTCTTTCCGAGCTCGCTTTGCTTCCAATTCAATAAGAACTAAAAATAATAACATGGATAATCTAATTGCAGATCAGTAGATATCCTGACCGCTCTCAGCCTCGGAACATGTATCCCACGTACACGAGATGCACAGGCAGTGCACAAGCTTTCCAGCAGCAGTAGCTTTTCACCCAGACCAAGGGTGACCTATCAATGCCATCCCGCTCGGTTGATATAGCGCCGAGACTTTCTTAAAATAAATAACAAATGTTGATCTCTCTCCCCGATCGCATACCGTGGCCAAGGAAAAAATAAGTGTTTAGACCCTCGAGTTTCATAGGCACTGGAGAAATCTCGGAGAAAAGAAAACAGGAAAGCATTTGTAATATTAAAAATAGATTGCTTCCTGGAAGTAAGAGCCCTGATGATCTTGTTGACTTGTTTGGTTCATGTTAAATGCCATATCGTACAGAAGCACAGCCAGCCGGCTCCTGAGCTGATTTGAAGTTTGCCTGAAAAACAAAATTTATACGGTGTATTTTATACTTTGTTTCGATTATTTTATATTTAGTTTTATGTAATATATTCCTATGGAAAAGATACCGTTATAGGCCGTGATGTGAAAGACTGACTTCAGAGCCCCCAGAGAAGTATCTTAACCTTAAAAGCCCTAAGTAGGAACAGGATAAATATTCCCCTGGATAATTAACATCCAGGAAAATAAGCGCCGTTCTGAGAAGCTGGGCATTTCCAGGGGAATTCCTCACAAGGAATATCGTTGGAAAGTGTAGAGATTTCCAACAAGGGAAAAACATTTAATATATCTCCAGGCTACACTCCAATCTCAAACACGCACCAGGGCTGTGTGTCTGGATACATACGGCCACCTCATTCGTCATTATGACTTTACCGTGTGGCCCCTCAGCTAACAGAAGCTGTTGGGGCCACAACCTTGTGTTCCATTGGTGTTACCAGTTTCCCAGCCAGAAAAAAAGGTAGGTTTACACGTGCGGTTTCAGGTCAAAGCCCTGCAGCTCGAATGCCAGCAACGATTACCCCTCGCTGGGTAATTGTGAGCTCTTGGGGGAGTTTTCTGAAAGGAAAAGTCCACCTTCAGAGATGGGGTGGGCAGCTCTTTCTCTGCAGCTGTGAAGCTGATGTGCAGATTCCAGCAGGCAAAGTGCACCTCTCAGCATCGACTGAAGCTCTAAAAAAATCCACTTCTTTGTCCCAGGAGCCCATCAGTAGTCTGCCACTATTGCATAGAGACAACAAACCGATGCAGCACGAACTTGCTATAAAATGGGGCAATCAGGATTACACGAGGACTTGCACGTCAGCAGGTAAATGCCCAGTGAGTAACAGTTACCCAAATGCAGAGACCAGGGAAAAGTCCTGTTCCCAATTGCATTGCATGCTCTTTCCTCTAATTTTTGCCTTTCAGCTTCTCAAACTAACGACTGAAAAAAGAGCATCTCGAGACGACACCTGAAGATGCTTTTTGATTTTGATTCTCATCAACTTAGTCTGTTGCTCTGCAAAAGTGGAGATAGAAAATACACTTTTTGAATTGATGTTTCTTCAGACATAATCTTGTCTATTGATTATATCTTAAATACATTTTTTTTTCCCAAAAAAAATCAATGTAAATGTTATTTCTGCTGTTGTAGTTTTCTGCTTGGGAAGGATTAAAATGAGGGCTATTTTTTTTTCCGTTAAAGAAACACAACTTTTCTTTAAACAAAAATTTTTCTTTAAAACTTCATTAAAACAATAATTCTGGTATTACATGAACATTTTTCCTCTTTCAATTTGTACTCAAGTGCTTCTCTCAGGTTTTTCAAGGCAAGGAAAATGAGTTTTCTGACTTTTCCTCTGGCCACTGGGCAGTTGTGCATTCTCTTGCTCCCAGTAAGATCCCAGTGCAAAGGATTTGAGAGGAAGCAGGAAGACATTTCTCACGCAGCTTTTTCTGCAGCACAGATTTTTTTTCACCACTGAAGACAATGGTGGTTCCCGGTACATTTCAGCCTATGAAATCAGACAGTCTGCAAATGTTGCTAAAGATGCTGCAAATTTTGGCATATGGGAATCTTTTCAGCCAGTCACTGAGACACGGCGGGCTCCAGAAGTGGCAGGAACACTAGTGTTGGGCTGGGCTGCCAGAACAGCCGTGCACTCAGTCTGTCATTTCTAATCTCTGCATTTCATTTTCCCACCTGTAAAAGGGGGAGAGGATGTTTTCAAGCCTGCACAAGTACACTTTTTGTGGTTTGTTTCGGTTTTTTTTTTCCATTTTTGCTGTTATCTCAGCTGTCGCTGGGTATCATTGCAGATAAAAACTTACATCACGGCAGAAAAATTACTTCAAAGTAAATATTCTAAATAACATTACATATTCTACTAGAACTCTTGCCACAGACATTTTTGAGATTCAACGGCAGCTTAAAGCACATTGTACCTTGCTGCCCTGTTGATCCTTGAAATACAGACTAATTCCCCATGAAATTAACTGTTTATACACACCTAAGTTGTGTCCTGGATAAACATTGGCTTGGATAAACATTGGGCAAAGTGGTTTATACGCTAAGGTTGTTTTCCTTCTGAAAGATGATCCCTAAAGTAACTTCAATCAAAAGACGTGCAAAGATGAATGATGATTTTCTTCTTCGAAAGGTCTTTCAACAGATCAGTTTAAGGTACCATTCTTCATTTTTGCTCAGTCATTCTATGAATGAATCACTATTAATCACAAGTTTTTCTTAGTCAAGCATATTTTTTTCTCCTGTGAAAATATTACACCTCAAGATTAGGACGCTGCCAGTCATTTTTATTATCTAGATAAACACAATGTTTTGGGTTTTTTTAAAAGCATGCAGCTTAATTCCAAGGCAGATGAGACAAACGGTAATGACATCCAAATGGTGATGGTAAAATCAGTTTGTTCATGTGCAATCTATGAACTCTTATCCTTCAAGTGCTTAGACATGGCTCAACATTAAAACCTTGTCCCTCCAAGCACATCTGATTTCACACCCCTCAGGCTCTGGGACATAACTCCATAATGTGCTGGAAAACGTGAATTGGGTTATTGCAAAACTTGTCTTCTTGCATGCTTGCTTATAAAATCTTGAAAACTAAATCAAAATAAATCAAAATAATTGCTAAGAGTAAAAACACAACAAGAACTTGACTTAGAAAAATGGAAGCAAAACCAGATGATCAGATAAATTCAGGTAGCAGCAGCAGAAAGAGAAGAATTCGTCTGTTTTACCGAATGAGGAACACAACATTGGGAACCACTTTCAACTGTTAGAGGACCAATGCCACGCACAAAAGCTAGGGCTGGTGAGTTCAGCTTTCCCCTTAAGGATGGATTTCTGGGATTTCAGCAGCCGATGTGAAAGAGGATCCTATTTCTTTAGAGAAATTCACTAAATGCTTCAAAAAGGGGATGTGGTATAGCTTCTGAATCACAAAGGAGAAGAAGGCTTCCTGCCCCAGTCTGGTGGTACATCCCTTTCATCACTCAGATGATAGAGAGACCAGAATTGAAAGCTATTGGTGATAACACAGCACAGTTTCTCTCTGGAAGGAAAACATGGGTGGCTGCTGGGTCAGGCAACATACAAGTAGGATGCATTTGGGGTGATACATCGTTTCACTTTTGTGGGTTATTATATGATTTATAGTTGATAGGATTTCTATCTGTATCTTTTCAGGTTAAGTCTGACTTTTTTTCTCAGAAAATGAGTAAAAGTATGTAAATTTTTTGCAGAAAGCATTCCAAACAGTGTGAATTTGGAAACGTCACCCACACCTGATCACAGTCATTTGATTCGTTCCTTTTCAGGGTAGTTCTGTGTTACAATAGAAAATGCACATATATATTTATAGTATGATTTTGTGAAAAATGTACACAGATAATGTAACAACTGAAATAATATGCCCTATTTCAGTTTGGAGTTGCTGAAAAGAGGTTTTGAGATTTTTTTTTTAGAGTTCCATGTCAAAATACATACGGTCCTATGAAAGAGTCTCAATTTTACTAGAACAGAATTGTTCTATGGAAAGATTTCTGTGGAAATATTTTCCTAGTACAACCTAACACTTCGAGTCATAGAATAATTCAGGATTGGAGGGAGCTCTAGGAGTTGTCTAGTCCATCCTTCTGCCCAAAGCAGGGCTAACTTCAAAGTTAGATCAGGTTATTCAGGGTCTTGTCTCCATGATTTTTTTAAATCTGCACGGTTGGTTCTCTGAGCCACCTGCTCCAGTGCTCATAGTGAAGAGCTTTTCCTTATACCCATCTGAAATTTCCCTTGCCCTTACCTGTGACCATTGTCTCTTCTCCTTTCCCGCTGTACCTCCAAGAAGAAACTGGCTGTAACTTCTCTCTATGCCACAACAGGTAGCTGAAGACAGAAATTAGGTCCCTCTGAGCCTTTGCTTCCACAAGATAAATATACCCAGCTCCTTCAGCATCTGGGTTGTGTTCAACTTGTCCAGCAGGTCCCCCTTTTTCCACAAAACTGGTCCCAGCCCATGTTGCTGTGTGGGGTTATGGCACCAAGAAACAGGATAACTCAGTTCTCTGTAGGTCTCTGTTGAACTTCGTGATGTTCCTGTTAGCCCACGTTAGCTCATTCCTCCACCATCTCAAGATCTTGCTTGAGATGGCCTGGAAGGGTCTGGAATGGTATGAGAGTCCCCAGCATTTATGTCCAACACATGATGCTACTTATAAGCCAAATCCCTTATGGCTATGACAGGCATTCTGACTTCCAGTGATTGTCGGTGCACTTCAACAGTGGAAGGGTATTGAGCATCGTGTGCTGAGAACCATGCTTTTTTGTTTCCTTCTCATGAAACACGACCGTACCCAAACGTACTTGGGAATGTACGTGCCCTGTGACTATTTTCAGACATCCAGAAACTAGGCTGTCTTCCCAAAGTCAAAGCAGAGAAAAGCGCTTCTCGTTACCCCAGAAGCCAGAACTGCTCAAGGTGACGGTGCTAACAGGTGCTCCACTCCCTCTTATTCTTTTTTTGGAATTCTGGCTTTTAAGTTTTGGGACTGATTTAAGTGCAGAATCCCATCTTTTTTCATTTTCTTTTTCTTTTTTTTTTTCTCCTCCCTTTTTTTTTTAAATGAGGGAAATGCGATAATATCTCTCTCAGCACTAACACTTCCATTAATCTCAAGCAGCAGAAGCTGACTTTCTTATTATCTCTCATTTGCCATTTATTACAATGGGAAGAAACCCACTTAGCTGATATACTACCTAATGAATGAGCAAGGAGGTTATAGAAAGGTAAGCAGTAGTAATAAGGGTTGTAATGGTAGCAATCAGAAGCCAATAAAACACATCTGATGCTGACCTCAATTAACACCGACATGCACTCTCATTTTAGCAGTCATATCAAGTGACTGGTACAACATAGTTAAAGCCCAGGGCTCTGTTTTCAAGGGATGCTGGTGACAGTTCTGTTTTCAAAACAAACAATTAGAGGCCACAAATCAGGGTACCGAGTTGAAAGGTGGTCTCCTGAGGATCTGGCGCTCCTGAGCTTGAGCTCTCAGATAAACACGGCGCGGCTACAGAGAGACTCGTGTTGCTCTTCTCGTTCCAGATGACAAACAGGTGTAACCTGCAGTTTTCAATTCCTGCCAGGAGCGGAGCAAACATCTACAGCTGGGGTGACACAGACCCTCTTCCAGTTTATAAAGGAAGATAATATGAGATACTCGCTGAGTAGCAGGCTTAACCTCTGAGGTTAGAAAGTTCAAACCAATTTGTTGAGGAAAGCTACAGGCTTATATTAACAAGTCTCAGGAAGGGTCCGGGCAAGGAGAGGGGACTGGTAACACCCACAGTCAAGCACAGTATTCACAGTAAGTAACTCAGGCTGCATCTACATTATTATCTTTGTTCCTTTTTGAAGGAACAGTTTGGAAGCCAATCTCCTGTTTTTCCCCACAAGTGAACATTTTGGTCATGTTGGGGCACTGGCACAGAATGTGCAATCCGAGGTCCCTTCAGACAACACTGCAGAGAAAGGTGAGCTCTAGAAACACAACTGACGTGTCCCAGCCACGAATGGGCATTCAGACCATGAGACCAGACTAGAAATGGTTCATGGTAACCTCCTCTCCCCATGTACACTGTGGTCGCTGAGTCCTTGGCATCAACTGATTGATTCCCCCTACAGAGCTGCATTCATCCTAATGCAGAGATAACCGTCCAGATCATTTCTGTCGGTCAACACAAACAAGTCCTCTTGGAAGAGATTTCCAGGTATATAAGGGAATGAAGGTGATCGGGAGCAGTCAACACGGATTTACTAATGGTTAGTCACGTCTGACCAACTTGACTGTCTTCCCTGACAAAATAACTGGATTTGTGGATGAGAGGAGAGCCACAGATGTCACTTACCTTGACTTCAGCAAGGCTTTTGAGACTGCTGCTCACAATGTTCTTGTATCCCGAGTTAGGACATCACAGTCTGGATGGGTGGATAATGAGATGGCTAAAAAGTGGTTTGATAATCAAGCTTAGGAGGTTAATGGGTCATCCTCCACCTAGAGGCTGGTAACAGTGGGGTACTGCAGGGGTCTATCTTGGAACCTCTTGTGTTTAACATCTTTATCAATAACCTGCAGGGGGTGGTGAAGCGTGCTTTCATCTGATCTCAGAGCTGGCCCTGCTTCAGCAGGATGCCAGACTAGAGATCTTCTGCAGTCCCTTCTCACCTGAGTTACCCCATGATCAGGTATCAAACGCAGCCCGTGCTGTTCCTTCAGAGGCTATTAGCATTTGAAATGCACGATGCATCAGCATTCTTTGCACTTCTTCACAGTGCCTGCTGCAGGCAGCTTCCCTCTTTCTTTTTCCATTCCATGGGTTTGTTAATCACAGAAGACTAGGATGGTTCAAGTGGCTCTGCTGCTTACAGACCCCATGCTGAAGCTGTGATTTAGTTTCCTCTCTGTTCTTACTCGGGCAACGAATTTCAGTGTTCAGCGCTTACTTTATATATTCTAGCTGTCAACGTGGCTTCAAATCATTACCAGGTTTTCCACTCAAAGAGTTAAAAAGAGGAGAAATATTCCAGCACTAATGAGTCAAATACTATAGCTGAAAAAGGGCTGCGTGTCCTGAAATAGACTGGAGAGGATCAGTGCTGGAACTAAGTTTCCGTGTGAACCTCTGACTTTTATAAATACCAGAGACTCTTTCCTTTCAGATCCCAAGTTTACCTTCCTCATCTGGCTTGTTGCTTCCTTTAGCTGCGCCGGGAGGGGACTGCTGTTTTGTAGGGAGAAGCCTGGGTTATTGTTGTCTAATTTGCCTTGTTGTTTTTTTTTCCACAGACACTGTCCCATGGGCTTCAGGAACTGTGAGACCAGGGAAAGGTGATGTTTCTATGCACAGTTTGTGCGATCTCGCAGAGATAGCCACAAGTAAAATCTTGGCTGGATTAAAATCAAAGGTGAAATACTCCGGAATTTCAATGAGGACAGGGTTTCACCCAGTTCCTTTTGCAGGAAGATGTTCCTCAGAGGGAAAAGGCTTGTATAAAGGCAAAAAATCTAGTTAACTTTAGATAAAACATTTAGGTTTTCCATGAGCTCTCTAAAAAAAAAGGTATTTAATGGTTGTGATACACTGTGTATGGCATTTAACTTTTTGCATAACATCACTGATGGTTCCTGCAGATCTCAGGCAGGAAATCACACTAATATAATCACATCGTCTGTCCTCCATTCTTGCCCCCCGAAATGACTTTTTAATCCACTGACCATTTTAATCCATTAGTTTTCCATTTTATTCTTTTATATATATACTCCAACGCTGGGGAAAGCCTTCAAATGGAGTTTGTGACTTAGTAGGCACTAAGAAGTCTGACCATGAAGACAGGATCTGCAGCTTGTTCAGCTTCACTGGTTTCAGGCTCAGGGGGCAGATGAGGATATTCAGTGAAATTCAGTGAAATTCCTGGGTCCAGATGTCTCACCTACGTGCTGCGCACGGGCTGGCAGAGCTGGAGCGATACTGCCGCGTGTTTGGTGCTCACCTGACCCACACACCAAGCTTCAAACCTGATGTTTTGTGGTTTTTTTTTTCACTCAAGCTCATATTCCGGGCAGTCATTTGTCTGTGGAGAAGCTGTGGATGTGCGAGTCCCAGCAGCTTCAGGGCTGAGCTCACTGTACCTAGTTACCTTTTGTCACTGGAGGTCTTCCCAAAGACAAAATATCTGAGCATCTCTTAAAGGCTAGGCAAGGCAACGTGCGAAGACACTGAAGTAAACCGTGTTTACATCTTGTGGACTTTCAGCAGTTGTTTAGCACTTACACCCTTCTGTCTCTGGGAAGTTTTTCCTTGTAAAATTGCTAGCTGCACATGTTTCCCAGTGATGCCAATGAAGCCTCCCTCTCTCTGCATCGCTGAGCACGGTCTGGTCCAGTGAACTTTGAGCTAGAAGCATGCAGTGGTAAGAAAAACATAATTTAGTTTTTCCTTTATTAATTCCAAATTTACATTTACCTTGTGTTTTTCTCCGTCTTAAAAAAAGAGTAAACAGGTTGACTTCTTTGCCAAAACTGTGTGGAAATGCAGGATATATATATTTAGTGCTGGTCAATCTGTTGAGAATGAGTAGGAAACCCATCAGTTCCTGAGGCTGTAGTAGATTTCCTCTGCACAACTTGTCAGCAGCCTGCTGGAGCGGTGAGGATATTCTCACTGTGTACTTGAAATGTCAGGAATGCATTGTTTATTTGCAGCCAAAAGGGTGAAAATCAGGGGCCTAAAGTCTCTCACCCAGAGAGGTTGGACGGCTCTTGGACAAGCTGCTGACAGGAGGTACGAGCTGTGGAGCTGGTACACGGTGGGGCCGGAGCATCCTTGTACTCAGAATGGTGGCTGTGGTCCTTCACCAGAGCTATGGGGTCTGATCCACTGCCCCTTCCTTCTCTCTTCAGAGAAACACTCATTTTTCCAAAGGGCTCGGGACCCCTTAGTGTAATTTTAGCAGAATTCCCTTTACAAACCCACACGGTGCTCCGTGCAGAGCAGTTTAAGCATGGCTTGAAAAACACACACTTACCATCTTCTACGTGCAGCCCGAAAACCCCTCAGTCTTGCAGAGAATTACTCTGCCAAGCCAAGGTTTTAGTTAAGTGTTAAGAGCTTACAAATTAACTTATAAAAGCTTCAGGGGGGTCATACCACAGTACACCAAAGCACTCTTCTAGGAGCATTAGCAGTTGGGAGGGAAAGCCTGAGGAAGGGGAAAAGAGCAGAATGACATAGGAAACTTCTCCCAAATATCCCATCTCAGTTTCCCACAATTTGCAGCTCAGAGGTTTCTTGAACTTGTGATGGCATTTTTTTATATTTAGGACCTTGGGATGCTTTCTTCTTCCAGCAATTTGCTCCACAATTTTCTGAACTGGTGTAAATATTAACAACCTGTGGAAAAGAATTTCACTGGTTCAGCGAGCACGAATGAAAACCATAGTCTTGTGTTCATTTTCAACACGTCTCCTGTTACTCTCAGCTGATGCTCACCAGTTCTTGTGCTGGAGGAGACAGAAAACAGCTTTTCTACACAGCTTTGCTCCTTCTATGAGATACGTACAACTCATGTGAGAAGCTAGTGAAGTATTATCTTTCTTCTCTGTAACACAGGTAAAAGAAATGCAGAGAACTGTTTTGCTGAGGAGTTTAAGCATCTGCAGGAATGTTGCCATATTTACTTGAAATCTTTTGAGCTAAGGAAGAGGGTGAACCAGTAGAGACTGGACAGGGAAAGATGCTTTTCTTGCCATTTCGAAAAACACTCCAGATGGAGGAGTGGGTCGCTCTCCCCCTGTGATGCTGTGCTGGAACCAGCTTACAGCCACACAGGCACATTGTGCTGCTGCTGGAAGAGGCCACAATGGCTTTAGTTTCCCAAGCCATGTTGGCCAGAGGAAGGAGTGAAGCTGTCCCCCTCCACCGCTGCCAACACCCACTGCTTTCCCTCCTGTGGCTGCCGCATCCCTTTTAGCCATGGGGCTTGGAAAACTGTGTCCTGGGACTTATTTGGGTTCAAAGTAAACTGAGAAAACCAACGAAACAAGCAAAAAAAACCCACAATTTGTTTTCAGTCAACTCTGTCCTTTGGCTGGATTCGCTCTGTGGTCAGGCAGCTGCTTTGGTGGCACAAAAAAAAAAAAAGGCATTGGCTAAAAGTTAAGTTTGAAGAAAGGTAGAGCAGTTTCTTCTGGTGATTTTGCCACCTTATGTCAGAGTAAGTGTCAGAGAAATGCTGGGGTGAGCTACACCGAAAGTATAGATACTGCAAGTATAGCTCATGAAGCAAAAGCTGCCTGAAACGCACCTTCAGGTTTTTACACAAAAGAAAGTCAGGATATTTAAATTCTGATCAACCGTGGTGGAGTCACCATCCCTGGCAGTATTTAAAACACGTGTAGACATAGTGCTCAGAGATATGATTTAGTGATGGTTTTGGTTAGACTAGATGATCTGAAAGGTCCCTTCCAACCAAGGCAATTCTATGATTCTATATGCCCAGACCTAAGGAAATGCACTTTAAAAAGAAAAAAACACTATCTAATGAAAAATAAAAAGCACTTAATCAATTCAGATGAGAAATCCATCACAGACACTCCTGTGGCAGACAGTTCTCCACCTTAGATCAATGAATGTTTGCAATGGGTGACAAACATATTTATGGCATGGTGATTTCAATAAACATATTTATGTGAATATGTCAATTTCCTTGAAAGTTGTGTAGCGGTCAGGAATTTTAATGAAGTCTAGGAGTCAGAATGGGGGGAAGATGTTTATAAACATACAGCAATGGTTTTGTGTAGTCTACTTGTAAAACTGTCACTTGAATGCAAAGATTCAAGGCTGAGGACAGATTTTGCAATCCTCTCTTCAGTGTCTCAGTCAGTCATCTGTCTCATCATGCAAAGCCCAATTCTAGCAGAATTATAAAGATTCCTCCTTAAATTGACTTCAAAGCTGGTCCCATAACGGACTCAACAAACTGTATAGCCATTAAGAGAGTCTACATTATACGATATTGATTTCTCTAATATCCATATAATTATACTGAGATGCAAATTGCTAATAAAACTTAATAATCCTCCTGAAAAATTAGTGACATTAGCCTGAAAGCGGGCTTAAAATGCCTAAAGCCACTGTTTTGATAGCATCACCAAGCCATATGTTAATAATTGCATCGCTTTAGCTGCGTGCTCCCTGCTGGTTTAGTACTTAACTAAACTGCAACGTTAAATAGCTGTTGCCGGCTTAAGAAGTTTATCAGACAATATAAAGATGTCTTTGTCATTGTAATTTAAAACCACACGTAAGTGCACCCAGAAAGTTCCACTTGTGAAGTTATCTCCTTAAGGGCTGCCTTTATGGGTATTACCCAGAGTTTAAAGAGAGTTTTTAGACCCCCGAGCCTTAACTCGGTAAGTAAGTGATAAGATAGGCCCTGCTCTCGCTCTGCTCGGCTGGTTTGGGGTGGCCAATGGTGCCCTTGACTCCAGCCACGCGTGCTTTCTCCATCTTATCCCTCCCCGCAGCCGGCCGGGAGCCAGCCCGAGCAGCCTGGGAACGGGGCACGAGTCCAGCCCATCCCTCCGAAACGTTTCACCGGCCAAAATGTTTTGGCTGAGAAGATGCCAGCGGGGTCAGGTCTGTGACACGGACCCACCTCTGCCCATGCTGCGCTACCTCCGTCAGGCCAAGGGGCTGATGGAACCCCGTCCCACGTCCTGCTGACCGTCCCGCGCCCCTCCTTCCTCCCGACGGAAGCCGGGGTAATCTTGAGGAGACCTGC
Source organism: Tringa tobata (assembly GCA_033628505.1). Taxonomy (NCBI): domain Eukaryota; kingdom Metazoa; phylum Chordata; class Aves; order Charadriiformes; family Scolopacidae; genus Tringa; species Tringa tobata. The sequence goes on along the minus strand of JAHREE010000278.1, from coordinate 5,094,146 downwards.
TTGGGAACCGCGCCAAGCAGATGTCACCTTCTCGCCAAGGAGGCCCTATTTACAGGTTTGGGGAGATGCAGGCAGGTTTTACTGTGGGCTAGGAGTATTCTGGCTCCAAAGGGAATGGCTGAGGGGATAGCTGTCCATAAAGTAACATGGAGGAGATGAGTAGGGAATACTTGGTCAGTGTGCTGGGAAATAACGGGGGCCATCAAGTGAAAACCTGCATACAGAAGCCCTTGCTGCAGATGACAAGGGGTTTACGTGGGTTCAAAAAGCAAGTCCAAAATCCATCAATGGATACAAAACATAAAGGCCCGTTGCTGGTTCAAAATCTTTGCCCACCTGATCGGCTCTTAAGACCTAGTCTGGACGTGGTGAACAGGTCCGGACGTGGTGAAGAGAGTAACAGCCAGTGCACTGTGCAAGTCTGCAAGTGGAGCTCTGGAAAACAGTAGGGATAAAGAGGGCCTGTTCCCACCCAAAAGATGGACTGCAAAACAGCCTCCCAATGAGCAGCAGTAAGCAGTGATGGTCGCCCAGTCCTACGGTGCAACCTGATGTTCTCTAGCGAGCAAAACCCCTTCGGTCTTCCTGGGTTCCAAGTGCTAAAGTCCAACCCTCGACTATAAGGACTTCTGCATATGTGAAATGGACACACACAGCCATTAAAACTTTCTTTTAGTCTTTTGCCCCTCTCCCCAGCCCCATGCCAGTGCAGCACTGCCGAGTCCAGGCAGAGTGTGGGTCCCAAACCCAAGGCCACCGCTGCTCACTGGTCCCCATCAGCCGTGGGGTGAAACAGAGTCCACAGAGCCGGGGTCTGGTACACCGGGAACGATTGGTGGAAAACAAACTGCAATCTCCAGCCTCAACCGAGTCTGGGAAAGGGATTGTGGGAATGACATCCTAAAACCAAAGTAATCAAACGTCACAGATGATAATCTTTGCCACCACAGTGCATGACACAGGTATAATCATAGAATGGTTTGGGTTGGAAGGGACCTTAAAGATCATCGAGTTCCAATCGCCTTCCCATGGGCAGGGACACCTCCCACCAGACCAGGTTGCCCAAAGCCCCATCCAGCCTGGCCTTGAACATCTCCAGGGATGGGGCATCCACAGCTTCTCTGGGCAACCTGTTCCAGTGCCTCACCACCCTCACAGAAATCATGGGTTAGCTTGCCCGAGTTCTGACCGGAGAACCCAACAGACCAAGAGAAGTTAAAACTAAAAGTAGCCACATTTCCACTCGCTTTTTTGGGAAACCGATTGCTAACCAGGCCACTCGGCATGAGCGTACTGAAGGAGCGAGCTGCTGCACGGAGCAGAGGGAAACAGCCCGGTGGGATGCCCAACAGCTTCAGCTCACCCTGCAAAACGGAATTAAACCTCCGTTCATCCATTCCACCTTTTAAGAAAGCCTTTTTTGACCAAGACCCAGGAAACCACGCTGCGCTGCCGTTTTTCCCATCACCAAAGATTGTGCCCGGTGCTGGAACCGGACCTGGAAACTGAATTCATTTATTTTCCCCGCAAATTTACAGAGCAGCCATCATTCACCACAACGCGTCACCCTAACGAGCTGCAAGGCAGAGATACCCCACGTTTGAACCAACCGGTGGCAGCCAGTGAATAACATCTAGGTAACCAGAACACTCTTCATCATGAACCTGATACGTTTAACAGCTAATTAAGTCCGTGTAGGGATTAGGCTTTACATTGTGTAGTTTTATGGCAACAAAACCTGAGCTTCCTAAGATTACGTTGACCAGCTCCTTATCTCTGATGCCGAGATGTTTATCAGCACCATATGGTACGAGCTCCTGCTACGTTTCCCAATGACCTTCTGGGACTCAATCAGCCCGAATGTCAGGGGTTGAGGAGCTGAGGACATATATTATGACACAGAATGCAAGACTCAGCCAGGCAGAATGAAAACCCAGGGCTGAAGTCCAAAGAAAAGGTCTCTGTTGGTTAACTTCTGTCCCTAATAAATTTGTCAATTAGGAAGAACAAACGTTAACTTTGTTTTTCCTTGCCCTTGCTGTTGCTTTGTGAGGTCCCATACCGAGAGGTAACACAGGGTGTGTGCTCAACTATCAGCGATGAGGGGAAACCTCAGATGATTCACCCTTTGGGAATGTTTCACATAAAAATAGCAAATTCCGGCTTTCTATCTGGAGCCTACCCGTGCTGCCCAACTGTGTTTTCCAGCCTTAGAATCATCCGAAAGAGATACAATTAGCAGGAAACTTTTGTCCCCAATTTCAGCAGCTCTGTGATTGTAGCCTTTTTTAGTCACATGCTGCTTTTAGAATTAACAAGCACGGTCCGGGCATGGTGCTTGGGGATGATCATACCAGAAGAGGAACATGGTAGGTCATCGTAACACTTTTTATGCTTGTGTGAAATACAGTTGCTTGTGATTAGGCTTGCATTAATAAGAAACAATTAGGCAAGGACTAGATTTGCCAAGACATTTTCAAGCAAAGAATGAGACAAATTTTAGAGTACCTTTTGCAGAGAGAAGGACCTACCTACCATGCTTGGATGCCCCTGCATTCTTCAGATGGGCTGTGTTTACATTGATAAGAGCAAACATGAGCCATCCTCAAGTCCCAAGACTGCCTATTTCAGGCACAGCTCTGCTGGATTCCCCACATCCAAACCCACCAGCAATTACAGCTCCTCCTGGCAGTTCTTCTGAACGAGAGGAGACAACCCCATCACTGCTCCTCCCCACCCCTACCCAGCTGCTCACAGTGATATGTCTGGATTCCTAATCTCACGAGGGTCCCTTCTGTTTGCAGCTCATTGGGCTCAAATCCAGGCTGGAATCTCCCATGCATTTCATGGATAAGGATGCTGATCCAAATGCTGACACCTCGCTGCATGGCTGCAGAATGGAGATAAAGCCAGGACCGGTTGGCAAGACATCTGCAAATCTGCACTGCACTATATGTCTGTCATTTCATTGAAAATATCCTTTTTGGAATTTAAAAGAGCTTCCAAGACAGATGTGGCCTGACTGGGGTTTAGCTGAACGTGCTGTATTCAGAATACAACAAAAAGTCCAGGTGTTGTAAAGGATGTAATGGCCACGGTCTAAGAAAAGAATTGTGTTACTGGATGCCAAATATATGAACACATTTATAGAAACATTGCTTGCTCCTGAAACTGCATATATGTAATTTTTTTTTTTTTAAAAAGAAGCTAATTTCCTTTCCCAAAGCAGGTGTGTGCTAGTTCCCACATTTTTCCAGGCATCTTTAAAATGATTTGGACCCACAAGAGAGTTTAATTGGCTGACAAGGATTATAAATGAGAACCCATTAGCTGAAATGGGTTTATTGCAACTTCATCAGTCTGCATTGTGGTGGACGACTGTTTTCGAGGTATTGCAAACACACAGGGATGCATCTGACTATGTGTATGTAGCACATATTGTGTGTTACACCAGCTGGAGAGGAAACAAAACTACAAAAATTAGATGTCTAAATTGAACATCCCAAACCATGGGGAGCTCCAGATCTAGGGTAGATGGACATGAATGACAAATGTCCATCTCCACCTCCGTGCCAAGACTCTCCAACACGTGGCTTAGCCGGGTATCCATCAAGATTCTGCCAGAGTCAGTATTTTATAATATGTATAGTTCTATTGTATAGTAATACATAGAAGAACACTTTCATTAAAAATATTGAAGAATACTGGGGAGGGGGGATATTTAAGAATGTAGCATTGTCTATTGAGCATACTCTACTGGCTAGACTCTTGCCTGGGAAATGTCAAATACATACATGAAAACACAAGTCCCTCCTAGAAGTCCTTACAGGAGATCTAGGAAGCCTTTCCCTTATTTTTCTAGCTGACCTCCCAGCTCCTGCTTTCCTGGCTGTAAAATGCTATAGATTCAGGGAGAGGAATGGAGAAACATTTGAAGCTTGACATCCCGCAGCCTTGTAGCTGGGGCACACACGTAGTGTCTAGAAGGTATTAGCCCTATATTCAGCCTGAGAAGAGTTCAGCAGTGAGATCTCCCACTTCCTAGACAAATGCTCTCACTGTGCCATAGCCTACAAAGGTCTCATTTCAAACTGTAATAAAGAGAAGTTGAATTAAAGTCTGCAGTTTGTGGTTTAGCTTCCCTTGCAATCCTGATACCCCAACGGTGGCCAGCCTTGCTCTGAGAACCAAGGTGTACATGGTGCAGAAGAGAAGGTCAAAAAAGTAGACAACAGAGTGAAAAGGTGGGAGCTTTAAGTACAGATTTAAGATAACTGTTAAGAGGCTGTTCCAGAAGAGCAGGGATGACATTTCAGCTGTACGAAGTGAGACTGAAGAAACACAAGTGGGAAAAGATGAACAAGGCTTTAAGGGAAACTGCTGCTCCCCAGGCAAAAGCCACAATACAGTTAGAATCATAGAATCATCTAGGTTGGAAGAGACCCTTGGGATCATCGAGTCCAACCGTCTACTCTACTCTACAAAGTCCTCCCCTACACCATATCCCTCAGCACCACATCTAATAGAGATCAACCATTCCCTAGCTGAACATCTTAAACTCTTCCAGAGCAGCTTCAGCCTGTACAAGCAGTCTATCCCTCTGACCATCTCTCTGAAGGCACTTACTGCCAACTGCTAAAAATCACTGAAGTTTCCTTACTATAGGTACCCACAGAAATATTCACGGGCCCGTACAATGGTATAAATAACTAGATTCATTAATAATTATTTTAGCTCTACTTAAAATAAGTAGAACTTGATAAACTTCCCCGTCAATAGACAGGATATAAGAAAATATACGCAGGTAAAGCAAGCAGATCTACACATAGCCCCCACCTCTAAATTTCCAGTCTTTTTTAATAAAGCAAAAAGTTTTAGCTGTTAAAAATTTTGTTGTGACCTTTGTAATGCTACAGAACCCCCCTACAAAATGTGAACAGTACAATATCCATTATATAATATATATATTTATATTTTAATATATTACATTTATTTCTACATAAAGAGGCTATAAATACTGTATATGCCTTATATTCATGGTTCCCAGCATTTGACATTATAGTAAGTACAAACAAAATAAAACCCATTATAAAAATACAAAAAAAAGGACTCAGTAGAAATAGCTTTACACTTTAAAATCTTGTAGCCTGCATTGTGTCTATCAACAGAGCTCTGGGACTACAAGAGCACAGGTACGAAGTTGTCCAACAATCAGTCACAATCTCACCACTCGGAGAAGATCAGAGCTGCCATGAAACCAGTCACGGATTCCCAAGACTACATAACCCAAGATCTCTGCCAGGGCAAACAGACCTGGAGTTTGCAAAGGGAAGGACTCAGACCTACATCGGAGGGACGGGGGGGATGAGATGAGAAGGTAGGTGTGCCCTCAGCACACACCATCAGGACCACAGGGCTCCCTACGGTCCTAAGGTAGATTATATTGCCCTTTCTACCTCTTGTAGAGGATGCCCCAGTGGTGATTCAAAGCCGAGGGCATTTTCTGCAGCCATTTCAGGCTAGCTCAGAAGCAGGCATGTGCCTGGTGTGGGCCACAGCTTCCAGGGAGGACAAGGGGGCAGAGCCACCCCAAGGCCACCCCCAGAGAGCATGCATAGAGGATGATAGAATGTTTTGGGTTGGAAGAGACCTTAAAGATCATCAAGTTCCAACCCCCGTGCCATGGGCAGGGACACCTCCCACTAGAGCAGGTGTCAAAGCCCCATCACATGCCCCCAGCACCCACGTCCCACCACTCGGCTCAGTGCTCTGCCTCCTCCCTACTAACCAACCCCACCGGGCAAGTCTTCCAGGGAAACGCAGCTCACGAGGGCCAGTACAGCAACTTTTTTTTTTTTTTTAACTCCACAGAGAGCATCACCCCCACCTATATTTAGCCCAACCTATGTTTAGTCTCAGGCCCTCGGTGAGTGCCACAGCCTTGAGCTGGAGGTTCCTTTTTTTGTTTGTGGAGGTGCAGGCAAGGGACAACTCTGAGAAACAAGAAGCCAGTGCCGTGCTGTTTCCTTCCTGGAGTCCAGCCGCAAGGGGAAAAACAACAAAAAAAAAAAAACCCAAAACCCCAGACCAACGATCGGGGCTGTGCCATTATTTCGTACAACTAGAAACAGTTAAGTTGAACGCTGCGTTGCTGTCCGCATCGGGCAGATGCTCAGCATGTCACCAGGGTCCCAAAGGCCACCACACTGCCTCTGCCACAGCGCCCACACACCGTAGCCACCAGTGTCACCCAGGGCAAGCAGCCTGGCACGGTGCAGTTCTGCCGTCAGATGCTCCTGCATCCTTCTTCGGGGAAAAAAAAAAAAAATGTCTTTTCTTAGTCTCATGGACGTGGTCTTTCTATACATCAAACCTGGATATCACCAGCCCTGTCAAGGAAGGCACATCCTGGGGGGGACCCGGAGCTTGGCCCTAGAGCGGTGGGGAGGCGAGTGGTGTGGGGCTGTCGTAGCCGAGCCCGTGCCCCCGGCAGAGCTGGGGCGAAGCCTCCTGGGCACACAAGAGTTCGGTCTCCTCACTGGAGTAGATGGTGGTGTCCATGTCATCTGAGTGGTACCCGGACTGGTAGCCGCTCGTCTGGTTGGAGGCTTCGGACATGACGGACTCGTTGCTCTTGCTGGGCACCAGCATGCTGTGGAAAAGAAGGAGAAACAGGACTGAGAGAGCTGTGGAGGTGGTCTTCTGGGGGAGGGGGGCAGGTGGGTGACTCCTGCAGGCAGCTGATTTCCATCACAGCAACAACCAAAGCAAAGTGGTGCACTTCAAACCTTTTTAAACATGCCCTAACTTCACTAACGCACGCATGAAGAGGATATTTAATTTCATGACAATACAAGAAATTAGATTGCAACCACAGATGAAAAGGAGAGAAAAGTTTGAGAGGCTTCACGCATTCCAGCTGTGATGCAATCATAACTGCACTATACATTCGTTTGCACTGAAGTTGTCCTAAAAAATAGTTCCTGAGAAGCTCTCAGGGAGCATACGTGAGGTCTCAGCTCCATGAAAGCCACTCTGCTTCCTGCGAACAGCACAATGAAATCCCTGCACAATGCTCTGAAAATACACCCAGGTACATCCTGAAAACTCAAGAGTCAGCTTCAGTAAAAAAGAAAGAAAAAAAAAAAAAAAAAGAAAAAAAAAAAAAGAGCTCTTTGTCATTGCAGATAGACCTTCACAAATATGGTCAATTGTGTGCACCGTCTCAGCGTCTGCAAAGGGTGGTTGATGCTTTTGCAGCTGATAAATGCAAGTTCTTTGGCCAATGTTTCCAACAGCTGCATTACCTCTCCTCTCCTGGTACCAAATGTAGATAACCAGGCACACAGTGCACAATTTTAATTTGTGTTTTTAAAAATACAGTAAAAAAATATTTTGTCCTCTAAAAAATTTTGCAAACCAATCAGTCCTCTGACATACTGACATTCATATTCAATCCTACGCACAGCCTGAGCCTTACCTGAAGGGTATTTTCACTTGTTTATCATTCTCTTCCAATGTCTTCAGCTCTTCAGACGCAAGAACCATCCCACTGTCTGTCTGGTTTTCCTGAAAAGGTGTTAGAAATGCATTTAATGGAAAAGGATAAAAAAAAAAAGACAAAAAAAAAAAGACATCAACAGAAGGAAAAGACATGCAAACAACAGACAAACTCACCTCCTGAACAACTTTTACAGTTGTTACCAATGGGACATCTTCAAATGTTTTCACACTCACAGGGCGGCTTTTTCTTTTGCTACCTTGTCGGTACTGACTGAAAAGAAAACAAAACAAAACAAAGTTTGGTGTCCACTATCCACGACTTGGCTGCAAACACCACAATGATATCAGAATCCTTTTATCTCTCCACAGAGAAGTTAATCCTTTTGTCAAAACATATTATCCAAACCACAAAATATCCATTTATTGAAAAGGATGAACCGCCTAGAAAGTGGCATGTTTCTGACCTTCTGCTCCTGACAACCTCGATCCCCGAGCAAATTCTAAGAAATGGCTTTGAGAAAACAGCTCCTTTCCTCGGTTATACTGGAGGGCTCCACTTCCTGCGAGCTTTGCTTAGAAGTACAACAAACAGAGGAGCCTGGAGCACAGACATATATCTCTTCCTTTGGACCGCACTTCTGAGACCCCTGGCTGGAGCCAGGACAACAACAGCAGACTCAGCAGACTGCCGCCCTCAAACCGTGGGGATCGGGACAGGGAGTGCTACATCTCTCTTGAAGGCTCTTCTCCAAGAGAAGCCCTCCGGTCAGGATGACATCCATAAAAAATACTGGACAAAAAATAAAAATAAAATAAAATTGACTTTCACGGAGGTACTAATAGAGCAAACAAAACAGCTACCCGCAGCTTTCTGTCTAAGTGGTTATGGAATGAAATGGATGTTGTCCCAGTTAAACACTACAAATTTATGTTCCTAACAGCTAATGAAGAAAAAGCCACGGAGACAAGCAAGTCTGCATCCACCTGAAGCACAAAGCTAGAAGCAATTAAGAGCATCATTCATCCCACGTCCCAGCTTCGAGTCTAGCTATGGTGAGTTCTGCCCATCTTGTCTATTTAAACTGGTGGGGATTTTACAAGCTCCCTCTGTAGCCTGCACAGGAGCTCGACCACACTTCACAATGTCTTTTCAGATATTAAACCCAACTATTTGCTGCGCATAAAATTTGCTGAGGACACAGAATAATTAAGTAGTACCTTCTTTTGAGAAACTTTTCATATACTGAAAACTGTTACTATGTTCCTTCTGCATTTCCTCCTCCTAGACTTCACAAAACCAGTTATTTCAAGATCTCTGCACTGACCATGTCTTCTGTTCCTGTTATTCTCCAATGGTATCTAATCCACTCCCCATCGAACCCTGCCAGGACCAAAAGCATCTAATGGACAATCTAGTCCCCTCACCCTGCTGGACTATCTGACCTTGAACGATGAGAAGTTCATTCCACAACTTGCCACCTTAGTCTGAAAGCTCCCTGTGTGCTTACATTTAATTGCCCACACAGACCCAGAACTGCACGGCCAGGAGGACAGTCACCAGGGTGGTGAGGACTGAGAATCCCAGCCCCATGATCTGAACAACCTCCCAGGAACGGGAGTCCCGCTTGGCCCAGAGAAGAGTCAGACGATGTTTTCCACCTGGGCTACCATGAATGAGATCCTCCTGGTTAAGCTGAGCCACTGTGCAAGCAGGACCAGAAATAGTGTGCAGGCAGAGAGGCCACACGTGGAGTCTGACTCCTGCCTAGTGGCAGTGAGGGCTCAGCTGATGTCCTGACAGTATTTCCTGACACGTGTTTGCATTTTGCAATAGTCTGTCCCATAAAAAAAGGCCAAAAAATTCCCTACGTGAAATGAAAATCCATCTTCCCTGCTATCCACCAGACCAAATATTCCCCCTAAAAATGAATCTTAGATTGGTTTGACTTGATTTCTTCTTGACAAATCCATGCTGGCCATTTTCAGCTACTTCACTTTCTTGTAGGCATTTATCATTACTTATCCAATTGTTTTTTCCAGGATCATTCCTAGGATTCAAGATAACCTGATTTAAGGGTTACTCCTTTTCTGTTCTTTCTGAAAACAGGCATTACTTTACACTTCCTTAAATCTTCTTTACTTCACCTGACTGTTCTTAATGACAATATTTCATGGTTCAGAAATTGCATATCTATTTCCTCAGCCAAATACGGCAGATGTTAGGAGGTCCTGCTGATTTTAATTTACCTCAGCAACCTAAAAATTCTTTAATATTCTCTGTGTTTGCCCTGTGCTTGCTTTTCCTCTTCCAGCTTTGATTTAGCAACTGTATTTATCACCCTCTCCTCACAGTTAGTACTTCCATGAAGACTGAAAAAGACATTACTGAATAGATCAATCTTTCCCACTATGTGTATAGCAAGATTCATGCCAACAAAATCCTTTTTAGCTACCAGGACAGGAGAATAAGGCCCCTAAGCATGTCTTAAGCTCCCCTTTTTGCCTCTCCTAGCGTGGTTTCACAAGTGCTTTCACAACCCTGTCACACTGTAAGACAAGAGAAGAGAGGTTCAAAGTCTCTTTAAAAGGTTGATGGAGAGATTTTACTTCTGTTCATAACAGGAAGTGGGGACCAGGAAAAGTCATATAAGAAGTATTAGAAGTGGAAAATAACTGTGATGTTCTCAGTGTTAAATCATGCTTTTGTTCCTTTTAATTATTTGTATTTTGGACTGCCCCACTACTAAAACATGGGTTTGAGAGTTCAGCTCTAGGACCATAAGTTCAACTGGAGTGTGAAATGTACTTGGCCTACCTAGTCTTTCCCAGGATCACATGTAAATGTTATCCTGCAGAACCTAAAATCATTGGGAACTTTGTTTGCCTTTGGTCGATATTACAAGCAGTGAGGGAGAGGGCTCTGCTTTGTGGAAACCACGTGAAACCTGCCAAGAATCCATCTCTGCCCTGATGGTTGGATCCATCCCCTTCTATCCTCCTCCTTCTTCTGAGATTGCAGCAAGCAGCCCAGGGCTCCCAGCATCTAAGTGACTGAGTTTGATCTTAGGCAGCACTGGATGAGAAAATACCTTTCTCCTTACATCCCGTGCCCGAGGTCCTGCCAAGGTCCAGCAAAAGTCCTGCTTAAGTGCAACAAGTACAAACTCTTTACGGGGAAGTCCCCTCTCCCACGATACCCAACAGCGTCTACCACTGCTGGTCCATCGTGGATGCCCCAGCAGCCCACCAGAAGCAAGCAGTGGACAAAAACCAGAGACAACACTATTTAGGTAGCAATTCCCCCTGGTTATCAATTCATGACCTATTCACTAACATTTCACTTTAGGAGGGGAAATGCCAGAAAGGTTATTAACGATAAACCTATTACCATTAACATTTTAGGGATCCGCAACACAAGAGTACGAACACAACTGAATTGGGTCGGTAAAATTTTGTATCTGCTCTGGTTCTTAAAAACTAAATGACAAATACTTTTGCATTGGTGTGTTGTTGGAGTTTTTTTGGATGAGAATACCACATATTGAAAGGGTAGCAAAAAAAAAAAACCAACCACAAAACATACAACTCCCCCCCCCAACTAGCATTTGGAGAGTTAAGAAACTAGTTTTTGCCTACAAAAACTCTACGCATTCCTTCTTATCCCTATGGAGGATGTTAAATATGGACCAGGCAGCTGAAGTCTCTTCCTTTCATTTTCCCTGCCCCCAGCACGAACAAAACCTGCCCAGAGGCCCCAATAGGATGTCCACCATATAAAATACCTAATTCCTGCTGTGTTGTCATAATGGAATTTAGGATCACAGACTTCCTCTTCCTCCCTACAGGAAGCAGGTGAAGTTGGGAGAGAGAGACCCGAATCCTCTTCCATATTCAGCGATACTGACAGAGGAAGGACAACGTAGTCTTTACCATCCTGTAGAATGCAGTGAAAAAAAAAAATACAAAAATTAAATAGGCTGCAGAGATACACAGACAAACAGCTACACACACGTACACAGAGAATGCATCAGTCCAACAGTGCTACGCTGGTTGCTTTATTAAACTGTGAATATTACACTACCTCTGCAGGACCAGCTACATTAAAAGAAGGAAACTTAATAAAAACCACTGCCATGTACTTTTAGATAAAAATTGGAGAATTTTATGACATACTGTAAAATAATGTATAAACCGAACTTTTTATCAATGTCTTTGAAATAAAAAATGTCAGTTTTTAGCAATGTTTGAATCCCAATGGCACAAAGAACATGAACCTGAGAAAAAAAATAACCTTAAATTGAAATTGAGACTGAATCAGACTACAGTGTATTAATCAGAAAGACTAAATTAAGCATAAGAAGTAAATGAAAAAAAGAATGGAATAGAGATAGCAAAAAGGGAAATTTTCTATCAATACTTTGGCATCTAACTTGACATCAATAACAAAGACACTATTTTTAAAAATACATTTCTGCTCTGAAGTAGGAAGAGAAAAATGGATTATGCATCTTTCACATATCCTATGCATACCTATTTATAGTCCCATAAGAAATCATTAGTAGATTCCACCTTCTCTCTAATTTTTTTTGCATCTATCCCTTTTGGATTACAGTGAATCATGTTTGCCTTTCATAGTCACAGTACGCTACAGCTCATGCCAGGAGGGTCTAAATCATTAGCAATCCAACTGTATTAGGTTATGGGCAAATATACACAAAGTATGTTCTGAACATACAAGGAAACACTTTTTTAGGGTGAGGGTGACCAAGCACTGGTCCAGGTTGCCCAGAGATGTTGTGGAGTCTACATCCTTGGAAATATTCAAAAGCTTTCTGGACATAGTCCTGGGCAACCAGCTCTAGATGGCCTTGCTTGAGGTTGGACCAGATGAGCTACAGAGGCTCCTTCCAACCTCAGCCAGTCTGTGATTCTGTGACACATAAGATTCAAGCTGAAATGTAGGAAATTGAACAAATTGTATCCTTTCTGAGGTTTGGTATGCACAGAAGACATGATAGTTTGGAAGGGCAGTTAATTCCCATCATTACCAATTGGTCATAGAGGGAGAACTCTTCTAATAGGAGAGCACATGGCCAAATCCAGCCTCCTTCATCCAAGCTCTCACATCTGTTGCCCTGGCTTTGTCCACTTCCATAGTATATGAAGAGGGAGCCAAAAGATGGAGAACGTGGGAGGGAGGCCCATGTACCCCACCTGGATGCAGTGGGTTCTCTTACCACATTTCCTGCACACAGGACAAGTCCTAATACACTCATCCACATGGAGCTGCTGACAGGCAGCAAAATGCAGCGCACACCCTCACATATGCTAAGACATCCATCTTTGGCCCAGTAAGACCAACAGAGCTACCTGCTGAAGTGCCTCTGCAGAGAAATCCTCAGCAGAGCAGGGACCTGAGCCTGTGCCAACACCTCCCCAGCAAGACAGCTACGTAACGACAGTGGTGGTGTCATGGAAAGCCCTTGCTGGCAGGGTAAAGTGGTTATTTTTGGTGACCACAACAGACTTCTATGAACTTTCCCACCCCCAACTCATTCTTCTCTGCAAGTTGCCCCAACTGCTGGTCAGTAATGGGAGCAGTGGAAGAAACCCAGACTGGCCAATGGCTCCAGTGGACGGTACCCCCTACAGGATTTTGTGGTGGCTGGCAGGATAAGGAAGGGTTCCACTGGTGGTTTTAGCAATCAGAGAATACATTTCAGGTACCTGACGGACGTTGGCTTGTAGTAAATTCCCCAGGTGCTCCACCAGCTCTGAAAAAGTTGGTCTTTGCTTAGGATCCCCGTGCCAGCAATCCAGCATTGTTTGGTACCTAGAAGGACGAAGCCCATTAAAATATTAGCATAACAAAAAGAGCGCCTATTGTTGCTCCAGCACTTGCTGTTATTGTGGGGTAAATGTGGGCGCCTGGAAGAACAGTTTCTCACATTTCTGGTGTTGTATAGTCTGGAGCTCTCATTCTTGTTCCTTCTTTCAGCCTTCTGCAAAATTCCTCATCAATTTTCACTCCAGGGTACGGTGACGCCCCTAAAATGAGAGCAACAGTGAATTTAATGCATTAGACTCTTAAATTCCGGGATTAATTTTCAAACAAATAATTATCTATAGGCTGAGCTAATAAGCTAATTTACTATATTTGGATGTGCAAATGATTTATATTTCTGATGGAAACAGCGACTGATTGAGTAAATGAGGCACATCATCACATACTGAAATTGTACGAAGAAGCATTTCAAGTCCATGTTCCTCCATCTACATTGTTAAGGAAATTTAAGCATTTTATTTTGATGGAGAAAATAAACAGGAAATTTTCAAGAAGTAAAAAAAAAAAATGCTAAAGAGGATCCAAGAACACTTTGACTGTTTTCTTCAGACTCTGGTGTTTAAAATTTAAGATGGCTCAGGAAAAATTAAAGTGACTCACCTAATGAAAATATTTCCCATAGAAGAACTCCAAAGGACCATACATCACTCTGAATGGTATATACTCTATCAAAAATGGTTTCTGGTGCCATCCATTTTAGGGGTAGTCGGGCCTGAAAGCATTTCCATTAAAAAAAAAAAAAGGTATCACAGTTCAGCAAAACATTGAGTTTCCACAAACCCATTTAAGGCGAAAAAAAAAAAAGAGGAGTCCTGACTTCACATTAGTTCTCTCCAATAGAGAATCTGAAACTTACATCTCCTTTCCTGACATAATCTGGGTCTTTGTAGATGTCTCGAGCCAAGCCGAAATCACAGATTTTGACCACGTTATTGTCTGACAGGAGGATATTACGAGCAGCCAGGTCCCTGTGGATGCACTGCAAAGAGAAGTAAACAACTTCTTATGCTGCCTTGTCGTCACAGCTCCGTCCCCAGCCCTGATCTCTTTCACATATGTGCTCTCCTACCCTCAAAGGCCAGATAATTCCTAAAACCTCTTAAGAAAAAGAAACCTCAGCATCAAGAGTTACCGATTTTAAGTGCTTTTTTTGATGGTCACAACTGATTTGGCTCAGGGAGACTTGTGTTCCCAAGTCCAAACATACGTCTGTTTATCCACTATGCAGAGAGGGCCTTTGAAGTTAGCTAATTAATTACCCTAAGAAGCTGACACAAAACAGGTTCAGATCTGATTACCTTGAGATTTACTTAGGTTCACTCAAATCTGTGCGCTCCACTCTCTCTCTGAAAAACATACCACGCTAAAACGCCGGCTTGATTCCAACACAAACTACTCTTGACTACAGAGAGAAAAGTCCATGTCTTTACCTGTGCAGAACAACAGCTCAGGCAACAACCCAAAGACTTCAAAACTCAAGCCTCAATAGCTTGAAGTAAAAAAGCCAGGCTCTGAAAGTAGCTGCAGATTTGCTTCTAGTATGGACTAGAACTGCAGATCCTGGGAAGACATATTTTTACATATACCCACCAGCCAGGATGGATGAAATGTAGACAAATGCATGTTTTTAGAAAAGATTCTGAAGCCTTCTCTTGGACAGCTAGCCTGCACCCTAGAGCAGTGTTGTATTCCCAGTTTCTACTTCCTTTTCCACTTGTAAGTACTTTTTGTTTCTATACAACTGCAGGCAATTCCTCAGTCTTGCTGGAATTTCCATCCTTTGAAACATGTGCTATGTGTATTTAGGATCAAACCAGAGAAAAGCACTGCCAGGAGGCCAAAATGCAGGTGAGGTGCTACTGACTGCCAAGAGACTCGCCAAAGAGTCATCCATGAAGTTTCACAGGTGAGCGTCGTCTCTCCTCGCGCTGCCCTTCCAAGACACAGGAGACCTCCTGGGAGCAAACTCCTTTAGTTTAGCTCCGATTACCAGGGATTTGTCCCTAATTCCTTTAATGCTCCTCATAAGTCAGCTCCCCTCCTCCAGCTACGCGATCACTCTTCTGTGAATCGGTGACCCATAAACCTTATGCAGATCGCTAACATTTGTGTCAATAAAAGCATGGGCTGTTTCCTTCTGTGGTATTAATGCTTCGGGTACGCCTTAAGGCAAACCCAAATTGTTGTGGGTGACTGCTAGTCCAAAGATGAACGCGCTGTTTCCTTCCACAGACCTACACTGCTATTTCCTACAGTCAAATAAATAACATGCCACTCTTCCTGAGAAGTTCCTTACTTTGCGTGAAGCCAAGAACTCCATTCCCCTCGCCACCTGGAAGCTATAACAGATGAGGTCCTCCATGGTCAAAGGGTTCTTGCAAAGGTCTTCAGGACCAGCTGCAAAGAATCAGACGACAGTCAAACATGCCCTTTGTCACTGATTTCACCCATAATTGCTTTTTAGGTAAAAGTCCATCTTAACCTTATGCCACATTGAACTGGAAGAGCAAACCTAGCCCTTTTTTGGCTGAGTAATTATCACTAACAACCCATTTTACACCAAACCAGTCCTGTGTAAAATAAACTTTGATATGATGGGTTAGACCCCAGGCCTCCTTGCTTATTTCCAGAGTTCCCACCAGTGGAAAGATTTGCAAAACAATCCCAAAAGAAAAACAACCAAAACTCACAAGCTCCTAGGACAGGAAAGGCTTGCTGTTGTTTCAGCAGATGTATTTGGAAACCAACGAGAGGGAGGCCCCACCTAGTCCTTACAGGGCAAGAATATGCCGTGGGGAGAAAGACTTGAATTTGGCACAAAGCCCTGCTAATGTTGGGTAGATGAAGCCTAACCTCATCCTCTAGTGACCTGGAGAAATAACGTACTCAAGTATCCAACCAAGATACCTGTTCCTGCTGAAATAAACAACTCAATGGCTTTGCTCAGCTCCTGATTTCAAGAAGAAATCTACCAAGAACTTCAACATTGGTTGAAAACAACCCTCATCTCAAGGTCTGCTGTCGGTCTACGTACTTCTTACAGCATCCCAGTTCAGAGGGTCAGTGGTTACACTACAGAGGTCTGAAAGGAACCAAAATGGTGTGGAAATGCAAAAAATGCATCCTTGACATTACATATTAGGATCGAATTGAAACTGCAAGATCATCTTCCCTGTTAACGTATTGATGTTTTTCTTTGCATGACAATGATTTTTTAGTAGACCTTGAGGCTACAGCCTCCCTCCTGACCAATCTGATCCCACTGCTTGCTGAAATTAGCGGCCTCTGAAACATGTTGGCAGCACTGAGCACTCTGCTGTCTCTGCCAAAGGAGAACATGGCAAACGCATCAGTGAAATGCCGAGGGTGTGTGTATCCAGGGGAGACTTTGAATGAGGGGATAATTCAGGTTTCCTGTTCCTGACAGACCACCTGCGCGGTGGGGAGGCAAATCAACCCTCTCTGCTAATAAGCAGAGAAGCAGATGGCATTTCATGGTATTTAACTTCTGGGTAATTTCTGGAGGAAATTCAGTTAGCATCCTGGTGCATCCCTCTCTGCACTGCCTTCAGAGTTTGTGCTCTGCAATTTTCCCTGAAGACAGTGGGACATTAAGTAGATGGATCTCTAAGAGGCAGGGCACCAAAAATGCACCTTTTCAGGCAGGACATTACCTGGAGTTGGGCTGAGGGTTTCTAAGATGCTGCACTAGATAAGTGCCTGGGAACGTTGGTCATCTAGGAATTACCCTACACACAGCTTTGAGGGAGCTTTGGAAATGACATGGTGTCCCCAGTATCCCTCATCAGCCCCCACCAATGACAACTGTTCCAACACCAGGAGAAGACATATCCTACCGTCCTCCTCTTCCACGTCACTCAGGGACCGCTCCTCCACAAAGCCAGAGCTTGCTGAGCTCTGACTGCTCGTGATGCTGTCCAACCGTCGCTTCAGGTCCACGGAGACGTCGCCAACATAGTTCTCCTTCCCCTGCCGAAACCTGGCACTTTTGGTCTAGAAATGGGAGGAGAAGGTGGGGGAAATCAGAAGCAGAAAGCATGCCAGAAGCTTCCTCGGGAGAGGCAACGATGCTCCCCACGGTCTGTGCCACTGGCACCACCAAAGGCAGGGAGGGCAGCCCAAGACTGGAGCAACCAGCAAATGCCTCTGGGGAGGATGCCAGCCCTGCAGGCTTCCTCTGCCACATTTCCATTTTCTCCTGCTTCAGTTTGGTGACTTTTCTCCCCCGGCAGGGCTGGTTTTTTCCGTTGCCGATTCCTATCCCCACAGCTTATGTAAGCAGGGGTCAGCACCCTTGTGAAACCCTGCCTCTTCCTTCAAGGCCTCTCAGATATTTGTTTATCCTTTTTACCTCACAAGAGGATGCAGCGAGTTGCCTTTGCCAATATAAAATAGTAAACAATGACTCCAAGGATAAAGAAAAATAACCTCCTGGAGAACTGACAAGCGGTTTGAAGAAGCTCTGACCCAAACACTGCAGGAGGCTGCAGGAAGACTCAGGTCTACCAGTGTGGCAGAGAAGAACCCAGAGGCTTCCCTCTGAGCCCTGGGTGGAAAAGGGTAGGATCCCGAGCACGATGCTCAGAGCTGGGTACACGCAGCCACGTCCTTTATCAATCTGACCCTCGGAGGGGAAGGATCCCCCCCAACCAACCCTCTCCAGATATCAGACCCCCTCTCAGAGGCGTCCAGAAATGGGTTTGAAAATGCCAGCCTCCATCCTCCCCCACCCTTCAAGTGGGGGTGCAAAGAGGGGGGTGCTGTGATGGAGCTCCCCTTTGCACAGGACTTGGGAGGTGAAAAGCTGAAAATGCACTCATGAGATACATCAATTGCTCAAAATGATTAACGGAAAAAAAATAAAATAAATGTATAGCCTGGTTCTGCAACGAGGCAAGGGGATCGTGGAAAGGATAATTGTGTGACAGAAGATACCTACGGGTATCTGAGGGATATATACACTGAGCAGGGAGTGCAGTTATTTAAGGTGGTCTGGATCTTAACTAAGAAAGGAAAAAATTCAGGCTGATAATCAGAAAAAACTTCCTGACAGATACGGCCAAGTGTAGAACAATCTGCCAAGGGAAATAGTGGAAGCCCAGTTCCTTTGCACATTTTAAGCTAACAATAACAAAATAGCTCCATTGCAGGGGCCAGGGGAAAGACTAGATGACCTCTGATGTCTTTGCCATCTCTCATTCCCATGAGAAGTACTAGATATTCAGCGTCCCCAAGGATTGCCACTTCAGTCTGCACCAGGAACAGAAACATCGCGTGTGGAAAAAACCCACCAAGTCAAACATTATGCTTTTAACCTTGACTCCTTACCTTGTACGGGACAAATTCACTCCTCTTGCTCCGTAGGTAAGCTGAGAGATTTCCAAACTTGCAGTATTCCACGATCACCATGAGTGGGCCTGTACAACACATAAAGCAACTCCTTAGAAAGACCATTTACATCCCACCTTATCCCACGGCGTAATTCATGGCTAGAAATACATGCGTTTCAAAAAGTAATCTACCACCCAGAGGTTTTTAAAAATATCAGTAACATAAAAAGAAAAAGAAAAAAGTAATGTAATCAAAGCAGGGAAATTGTTCCTTTTCTGCCGTATAAGGAAGGAAAAGAAAGCACAGACTTTTGAAAATCACTGGTTTAATTTCATATGTGAAAATGTATAGCCGTGTGATTATACTTAAAGTGCCAATAACTGCCTATGCTAATTGACATTGTAAGGATGCGACATAAATATTTGAGTGAACTTCAGTGCAATGAACCACTCATCTGCAATAGAGAGTGCACACATGATTATCCCTGCTCATTTTGTGCAGGCAGTTTAAGTCCTTCAAATGGGAATCTTGGTTTCAGATACAGATGCCTTAATGTACAGTTCAAATGTGGGATTTCATGTTCAAATTGCTTCATATAGGCATATGCTGCAATGATAAATTTCCATTCCAGGTTCCAGATACTGGCCATCTCTATTTTCTTATGGAATAAACAAGAAAAGAAATATTTATGGATTATGTTTCCCTCAACGACTGCACTTCTGTCATGGAACTTCACAAATTAAATTCTGATCCCACAAGTAAGCCAATAAGTCAACTTCCCTGAAAAATTATTACTGAGTTACTTTACACTGAATTTCTTCCAAATTAGCGTGCAGCACTGGATTTGTTAAACAAAACATCTGTCCCCGATTATAAAATAAAATAGATCCACCCAGAGCTGGACTCCAAATTGCAATCTTCTCTCCTACACCCATACAGAGGCACCCACAGCCCATCCAAATGCAGGAAGGGAAGTCACAACTTGCAGTTGCACTGTAGCGGGTGACAAGAATAAGACCAATTTTGTCAAATCTGGTACTAGACTTAGCTCCAAAGTCTGTTACACATTGGATGTCCACTATAAAAGTGGATCTGAGGTGATAGCAAAGTGATAGAATAACTAAGGGATGGAGCTGGATGTGGAACTCAGGGCTCTTGAGCACTGACCTTCTGGACCTTCTCACTCTTATTAGATTTTTATTTTTTTTTCAAAAAATGAAGACTATGTTTTCCAGCCCTTCACATTGAATCTCCATTTTCTGTGCAGTAGAAATGGCATAAATAGGGTTTTCATTAGCACTTTCCCACCCACCGAGAAGTTACTCACCTCCTGGCTTTGTGCAGGCTCCAAGTAAATTGACAACATTGAGATGATGGCCAATATGAATGAGGATCTTCAGCTCTGACATAAGAGCTCTGTGCTCACTATGGGTTGCACCCTCTGCAGAGGTAAAACAACACAGATCGGGAGCGTCACAGACAGAAAGGTTTTCCCCTCTTCTGTGTTCTCTACTGTTATTTTTTCCAGCCCATCTAATGAAAAGCCTTGTTGGTGGGCTGGGTCAACTACGCTGCAGGACACTGATGAAAGCTCACAACGTGCATGAGAGGGTTGGGTTTGCTCTGCTTTTAAACATTTTCCAAGGGCAGTACATCAGAACAGGGACACAAACAATCCAGATTAGCAAAACACCTTTTTTTTCCTACAGACCTTCCAATGGGTCCACAGACTGGAGCACCGGGAGGCTGGAAGGACAGGGCTTTCCCATTTTTATTGTCATTACCGCACCCTCATCCCATTGCAATGAGCCTGCAACAGGTTTTGCCTCCACTTGTGACTTCTCACACTGTACTGTCAGAATTCCCCTGGGTTTCCCACCCTTCCTCCTATACAGCAGAGAGTGGGATACAGCCTCTGGCTGCTGGCAGCCACACTTTGCTGCCCCAGCTACGTCCTCTTGAGGAACAACGTGTCTGGGAACCACCACTTTCAACTTTTCTGTGGCGAACGCGAGGCAATATAATGTCATTTGAAGCGAGGAGAAAGCTTTTCAAAACTACCACTTATTTGGGAGCGTGCCGAAGCTGTTGTCTGAGACGTGCAGAAAGGCTGCATAAGGCAAAAATGGACAAATGGTTGCAGGAGCAAGTTTATATTCCAAAACCTGAGTAGATCTATAAAGCAATGGCTGAGAAAACATATGCACACACTGCTCCAGGTATTGATGAGGGAAAGGCATGTACTTTCCCTTATCATTGCTTCACGGCACCAACTGTTAAGCTAGACTTGTGTACACCACTGGTACAAGCATTTTGATTTTTTTTTCTATCTACTGGTTATATTATTGGGGATTCTCACTCTGTTGTGAATTCAAGGTGAGGTTTTAGCCATCGTTTTTACCTTTAAGCATCTTGACTGCCACTGTTTTGCAAGTAGCGGTTTTGTCGATCCCAAATGCGTCTGCTTCTATGACCTGGCCAAAAGCTCCACGCCCAAGAGGTTTACCTTGAAGTGAGAAGATGAACATACTCTGATTTATTTCCCTGGTGCAGTGGGCAAGAGGTGCAGAAGAAACAGCAACTCTAAACTGAGTTTATATATCAAAAAATCAACACAGGGCTGATAATGGGGAGAGGATGCATTACATCCTAGGGGACCACAGAACCCACCTGGTGGGTCCTGCATCAGAGCAGCCCCATGGCAAACCAGAGCCTGAGCTCCCCCCCAGCACAGGGCTGGCTGCAGTGTCACTAAATGGCCCGTGCAATGAAGACATACCTAGTTTTAGCCGGTCTCTGGGAAACTCCCACTTGCTGGCATCATATGGGAGCCGTTCGCAGTGCTCGTCTATAGGGACTTCATCAGGATCCATGATGATTGACAAGTACCCAGTCTTCATGTCCCCTCCATTGGCCTGGAAAATGACATTAGTTGCAGTTGCACAGATTTTTTTGCTGGCAATACGCGGACAAAGTGCCATTTTCTCACTTTGCAGTGTTTCACCAGTTCCCAGAAATGCCAGGCTACCATTTCCCTACACCATGTCATCATGAGAGCGATCATCATTAATTACTTGCATTTTTTTTTTTTTAATAAACAAAACCAGCTGAAACACTATTTCTCTTGCGAGGGCCTGTTCAATTAAAACCAAATTTCTGTGCCCCCGCTTCCAGTCAAGAATGTTATGGCCCGGAGAGAAAAAATGTGTCTGTTGATTTAAGAACAATGGAAAGAAACAACACAAAAGGCCTCGAGTCAGCTCTCATTTGTCATGCAAGACCAGCACTGATAGGACAGTACGAGAATTTTTTCATTACCCGCTTAACGGTCCGGAGGATGATTACAAGAAGCAACCAGAAGAACATGGCAATCACCGCAGTGCCAACGAGGATAATGAGCTCCAGATTTGTTTTCTCTTCAGCGCCTGGGAAGAAATAAATGAATATCTGAGTGATAGTTGGAAGCGTATTGGTTTTGTTCATTCATTAAAGGAGAGAATGGAGGGCCTTGTTCTGAAGGTTCGTTTTAAAAGTGCAACGTGGAGCAAGGAAACGAAAGCAAAACAAAGCAAAACAAAAAGCTTGGGGGTTTATGTTGGAATATTACGCTTAGTTTCATGCTGGTTTACACACCACCCAATTTCTTACCATCAGCTTTGCTCCAAGGACATTATCTGGACCGTTGGAAAATAATAAAAGTAAAATCAAATAAATCATTGTTTTGGAATACTCAAGATCAACAACTCCCTCTCCAGAAACCGAAAAAAATCCATCATATAGTAAATAAGTGCTGAGAGAACAATCTCTCTCTTGTCTCTTTACATGCTTCATCTGGGGCACGAAAAGAATGTGGTTCTACAGCCACACATGAAAATAAGGACTTATTTACAACATCCCTTTTCCAGTAAAATAGTCTCCAGCAGATATCACTTGAACATCTATCAATGGGCAAGAGCAGCTCTCTTTTCCAGCTCCCGTTCACCACATCCTGCTCCTGTATTTCACCCCTCGCACCAGACAAGTTTTCCTTCAGTAGCACACTCCGTTGCACGACCCCAACGAGCTGCACTATAAATTTCCTGTGAAACAGTATGTCCTACAGAGATCTCTAACTTTTGCAGACATGCCCCAGCCATATTTACCACATCAGCTGAAATCTACATTGATGTCAGCTGCAGATAATTTCCACCCCATGTAAACATATTGCTCAATGTCTTAATATCCTAATGGGACCAATAAGAATAACAGGATGCTGCTTTAATTACCTTAATGGAACAGATCGGACAATCACCCTGACTTAGAGGTTTGTGAAGGATTCGGTGCCTATATTTTGCAAATATACTAATATCAAGGGCAAGAAGTATTTAGCTCAAGGTTTCTCGTTGCAACTCTTGGTGAAAAGACCATTATGGTTCCATTTAATCAGACTGAAGACTAACCTCTTGTTAGGGTTTATTGTTTATCATTGCAAATTGCCTTCCAGTGTACATGTGGGACAGGACATGTGAGAGATAGGTCTCACAAACACTACTTCCAGAGCTTGGTGGACTAAGGCTGGAGTCCCCTAACCCAAAACCACTACCAGTTCCTATCACCAAAAATGGGACATCCATCACAACTGTGATGCACAAAGTCTTCACTCATTTTTTCTTAGATGCTGTGACAGTAATTATACAGTTTTAAAAGTTACAACTGTTAAAAAATGTACTATAACAATTACCTTACCAGGACAATAGAGATGCCCCAGGGTATCTGCAGGTTTAGGTAGGCTCTGTTGCATAGGTTTGCATGTCATGTAGACTGGCAGAGTTTTCTTTGCAACCACATGTAAGACAGATTCAGCTTTTGCTGAAAAGCACTAAACAGCTTAGTGGAGAGGAAAGCATCAGCCTCAACAGCTGGGATTACAATGGCCATGACAGCACCAAATTTGACCTTGATAGGAATGGTCAGGACTTTTTGCAAATTTCATGGTGTATTTTCAGATCTCCAATCAGGATAGCCAGTAGATTTTTCCTTTTAGCGATATATTTCATGCACACTCAGGAAAGAAGCTAACACTAACCTTCCACTGAAAAAAAAGCCATTGCTTTTCTGCATCCAAGGACATTGCAGGCAAGGCAGGTGTAGAGCCCTCCATCTTCTTTCCTCACTCGACGTATGGTTAGTGTTTTATTTCCATCTTTCAAAACAATACCTGGAAAAAATCATGATTCTTTTAGTTCTGCTATTTTTATGCCGCTTTTTGTTAAAAATTCAACACGAGGCTTTTCATGGTGAAAATCAGCAGTGAGTCCCATGAAAGAAAAATGTGATAGACAAGTGATAGACAATTCATAGCAAAGGAGCAATCCTCACCTGAATCCTCAACGAGGGTTTCGTTATTTTTAAACCACATGATGCTTGGAGGAGGAATGCCATTCGCTGTGCATGACACTTCTATGGTTTCACCAATGTTTGTTGTTTGATTTTCCAGATTTCCTACAAGTGTGGGTGCCATGGGCTCTGTTGGTTTGAAAATATGGCAAAATTACTGACCATAAAGAAAATATCCATTCTACTAGCACTTGGTGGCACTCTACGTGCTTGGCCAGGGAACGTAGTCTCGAATCTTTTTATAACACCAACAGCTGCAGCGTTCATATTAAGATCATAGTCAAACTTCCACATGACATGAAAAAAATGATAATAGCCAAAAAAAAAATTTTAACAGTATTGATATAACCTGCTTTAAATGGTTTAATCTGTAACTGCACCGTCTGCTGAGGGAAGAAGGAATAGGTGAGAAATTTCTTCCCTCACATTTCTATTTGCACGGTCATTATGAGGAGTCTGATACAGCTGGTCCATCAGGCGTCCACCCAGGACAGCTCATGAACATGTGTAGGTGTCTTTCTGAATCTGCCTAATCAACCCAGACTTTGAGGCCCCAAAGCAAAGTCATCCCTATTTGTGTGAAAAGCTGATTGATTATCAGCCTGCATCGCTTGCACCTGAATACCAGCATCACTTCATGAGAGTTTGAAGTTGTGGACACGACTTCAGACTCAGGAGTCAGTGACACAAAGCAGTGGCATTAATGCTACAAAGACATATCCATATACAGCTAGAGGGAAAAACGTGTTTTGAAAAGTAAAACTGAGAAGTTATTGAGCTGTTATTTGTGCAAAAGCCAGACTCATCTCCATGCACAGCACGGTGGCTCGCTCAGCGTTTCCTCACTGGTTACTGGTGAAATAAATAGTAAGTCCCTACTCCCTGAGCAAGCCTCACGCTTGTGTGCTACAACAAATGGTCTAAATCCATTTCACAAACCTAGTGCACCATTGAGCCAGACCTGAAGATACCAAAAATTCACACTACTGCAGTTATTTTCATATGCAACCACCCTTTTTTGGTTCACAGTTATGAGATCCGTACCTTGGACAGTAAGGTGCTTCACCAGGCAGTGCTGTGTTTTAGCCTTCTTGTCCTGAGCGATGCAAACATAGTCTCCTCCATCCTGGAGGGAGATGTTACGGAGGATGAGCTCTAGGGTGACATTTTCACCGTTGGTATTGGAAACCGTCGCATTCAGCTTCTGGAGAGCGTTGAGGTTCTTGCAAACGGGCATGGGCAGCCCTCCGAAGGGAGTCTGCGAAGTGTGAGCGCTGAGTTTGTACCAAGATAGCTTCTCAAAGGTGAATTTGTCTGCTGTGCACTGCAAGGACATGTTATCTTTCTCTGTCAGTTGATTCCGAGGCAGGAGATTAATTTCAAGACCTCCTGCAAGTTTAAAAAAAATAAAAAATTAAAAAAAAAATCAAAGAAATTCCTATTAGGTTGCACATTTTGTTGCCAACACTAACTTGGAAAAGCCTTTTTACAAATATCCTGACCTTATCCAATTGTAAATAAGGAAACAAAATACTGAAAAAAATCAATCAATCAATCAATCATCTAAAGAGTACAATCTCATTAAAAGCAATACATTTAAGAAGGATCAAAGGAAGGCCTGTGCAATGAATACAATTCATCTTCCTATAGAGACTTCCAGCATTGTAAGATGATTCTTAGCATCATCTTATAGACTTGGCTTAAAATAATATTTCAGCATCTGAATATGGGGACTGATTTTTAAGAAGAAAAAAGCTCTTTGCCGTTGTTTTCAAAAACATTAGTCTTAGCTTCTATGGTACATCTTTACTCATTTTGTGACACTACCATAATTTCTCTGTAGCTCTTTTAAAGTGACTGCACAAGCCTAATAGCAATCACTCTCAGGACAACAGTGCCCATTTTGCATCATTTTCATGGGACTGCCACTCCAGGGATGCCAGCAGAACTAATCACTTAAAGTTAAGCGCTGACTTTAAAGACTGCAGTAGGAAAACCTTAGGAAAACTGGAATTCCTAAAGAATGAAAGGATTTTATAAAGAGCAGGAATCAGACAACAACATTGAGGCACCTATCATCGGCAAAAGAGAGGAGATAACATGAATTTAATATGGCTGTCCTCGACAGGAGACACTTACTGGTGACATGGAAGGAGATAACTCTCTCGCTCGACCCAGCTCTGTTCGTGGCCATACATCTGTACAAAGCAGACACATTCGCTGCTTGGATCACGAGGGTGCTCACAGTCTACGAAAGAACAACCAAGGAATTTCATAGCACACCAGTCCTAAAGCGCATCCGTGAGCCCGGCCACCCCGACAGCTCAGTAGAATGCTCTCCAGATATCTGAACGACCAAAAATCCCTCCAAAGCACAAAATCTGCGGCACGGGAAGAGCACAGTCCCCTCCTCATGTCTACATTTGAAGTGTGTAACAATCAGGCAAAAGAAAAAGCAACAAACCAAGAAAAAGCAGCCAGCAGGAAGGCAGACTGTGTTAATAAATGCTGCCCCCACAGCTTTTTCTGCTCTTCAGTCCCTCCCGCTTCTGCCTATTACACTTAATTGTCAAGATTAACTCCACCAACTTCAGATTGCCAAAAGGTAAGCACTGAAATCTAAGTAAGTTCTGTTCATCACTGGAGACTCGCTTGGGGTCAGTGTCTAAAGGACTTGAAAATGGGTATCTCTGCCAATTGGCTTCAGTAGGAGCTTGCAGGACGAGCTGAGAGCAGATCCCCAACTTTAACCGCCGGTGAAAAGAGTCTCGTCTCCAGCAATACATGTCCAGACATGTGGACTGCTGAACAGGGCTAATCATCCCCGACCAACAGAGAAGAAAATCTGCTCACCTTTGTTTTCCCGGCAATAGTAACGACTCGGTTCTTAATTTCAACCTGATTCCCACCCTTTCTCTCCGAGATCACTTTCCATTTTCTGCATGCGTATGGATTGGCTCCTGAGCGAACTTTCCTGAGATATAAGTAGAGATATATATTAGATAAGACCAATATTTGCCCTTCAAGAGAGTGGTTTTGTGCTCTCTTTATAATATGTAGCTATTTATCTATAAATCAGATGCATCACTGGCCACAGCCTGCCTCTGGGAGGGAAGGGTTTGTTCCTGGAAACATTTCTATTAAATTGCACCCTATAACATTCTGAGAACTTTGTGCTCTGTAAAATAAGGAACCCCCAAGCCTAAAGGTGAATTTCCTAATTAATCTGCCTGTGTCAACTCCATCAGAATGCTCGGAGGGAAGCAGCTATTCTGGGAACAAGCCTCCATTCATAAATGGATGACTCAAGTTAATTTAGTTCAAAGGAAGACAGACGAGACACAGAAATCACTGAACTCCCTACAAGAATTTCTTGAGGACAGTAGCCATTGTGTAGGAAGCGACCAGGCACCAAAGGAAGAAACTAGTGGAAATCACTTTAAAAACAACAACAGGAAAGAAGAATGCTTTTTTTTTTTTTTTCCTGGCCTTTTGTTTTTTTTTAAAAGGAAATCTGGGCTTATGGCAGGCCCAGATAAGGGAAGCTGCGTGAATCTCAGTCAGGCACTCTCTCTATCATTCCCCAACATCAATCAGTGCACCTCCTCCCAGATACACTTTCACACAGATAAGGAACACCATCGCACTCAACACTTGAGTGTAAGACACAAAAAAAAAACAACACAAAAAACCAAACACCACAAGGATCTGTAATTAGCATAAACAGCGAATTTCCTCTGTTTGGGATGCAGTTTTGGGCCTGGGGAGGTCTGAGGGGGAGGGCACACTGATTGAAACCCCACGAAAGCCAAGATGCCCTTCCAGAAAGCATGATGGCAGCATGAAGGCATTGCCAGCTCCTTGCTGTGGGTGGCCCTTGCCTCTACTGACAGCAATGACCTCAGCAGAGCCTGCCTGGAACAATCTGCCTATTAAGCAGAATCATAGAATTGTCTAGGTTGGAAGGGACCTTGAACCATTAACCTAACACTGACAAAACCCATCACTAAACCATGTCTCTAAGCACTATGTCTACCCATCTTTTAAATACCTTCAGGCATGGCAATTCCATCACTTCCCTGGGCAGCCTGTTCCAATACTTAATAACCCTTTCGGTGCCAAAATTTTTCCTACTATCCAATCTAAACCTCCCCTGCTGCAATTTGAGCCTATTTCCTCTTGTTCTAGCGCCTGGTACTTGGGAGAAGAAACCAGTCCCCACCTCTCTACACCCTCCTTTCAAGTAGTTGTAGAGAGCAAAGAGGTGTCCCTTCAGCCTCCTTTTCTCCAGGCTGACCAACCCCAGCTCCCTCAGCCTCTCCTCATAAGACTTGTTCTCCAGACCCCTCACCAGCTTCATTGCCCTTCTCTGGACACACTCCAGCACCCAGCAGCTCAATGTATTTTTTGTAGTGAAGGGCCCCAAACTGGACACAGTACTCAAGGTGGAGCCTCACCAGTACCGAGTACAGAGGGAAAACAATGAACAATCTTTCCTTCACTGGCCATTGGGTTAGCACTCAGTAACGAGCCTAGACAAGTGATGCACCCAAAAAAAACCCAACCCAACCATCCCTCAAAAGCTACGTAAGCCACAGAAGATGGGTTAGGACTCACTGGGGGCTGAAAGTGCACTCCTCCTCCAGCTGCCAGTGCCAGAGGATGGTGGCGGGCGGTGGGACGGCGTAGACAGTGCAGGTGAGTGTCTGCGTCGAGCCGTACTTGTAGGAGTCGACGGGGGCCAGCAGCGCGTTCTCACCAATCTGGGGGGGCACTGGAGGAGAGAGCAGCAGGTTACACCTCCTGCTAACGGCTCCCCAACGTTAGACCCACAGTGACTAATTCACAGAGTGCCCCACAGCCAAGTGCAACGCAAAGTATCTCCAAGGATATGTTGGGAAGAGGTGGACCTGCCCAACACCTTAAGGAACAGGCCCTCAAGACACAGTGCTTAAGGATGTCCTATAAACCCTCCTTTCATTACCTCCTGGTTTAAAATGCAGCCCCACCACCATGCACAACCATTAAATGCATATTATTCCCCAGCCCTGATCCCACTGCACGTAGCCTCCTTGCCCTTCCCAAGACCTACTGGCTTCAAAGCATGGGGGCTAAGCTGTTTCCTGGTGAGCAGAGAGGAGGAGGAAGAGGAGGAGGAGGAGGGTTGCACGTGACAGGGCAGAAGAGGAGGGACAGCCTGCATGGGGCAGGAAGGATGGGCGAGGCGGGAGAGGGCCAGGATGGAGCAGGGTGGGGGAGGACTCTGGCAGCTCGGCCAGCAAGGAGGGCAGGAAAAGAGCAGGATGCAGAGGCAAAGGAATAATATACAGAAAACAAACAAAAAAAACCCCAACAAAACCACACACAAAGTATCATCACAACAACACCAGGAGCCTGCAGCCTCCCAAGCAGCACATCCTGGGGCCAGGAGAGAAGGGTCACCTCTACCCTCCCTGGGCTGAGGTTCAAGTGCTCTCCTCCCAGTCACCGACCCCAGTCTTCACATCTCTGGGATGAATTTAATCCTAAAAAGGATAATACAAGACATCCACACATGAAAGAAAGGTACCTTTTTGGTACAACACTCACCATTCACAAGCAGGGTAAACGTATGTCTCTTCTGCATCTTGTTGGTAGGGTTGGTGAGGACAACAGTGTAATTCCCAGCATCCTTTTCAGTTGCTTCAGTGATCACTAACGTGTAGCCAAGTTTAACTGTATGATTTGCACTGATGGCTTTTCCATTTTTATACCTGAAGGAAACACAGAGCACTTTGAATACTTGAGAGATTTACCTTGACTAAGAATAACTCAGTTTTCCAAACAGCTCGTGTCCCGATTCTTACCATTTCGCCTCTGGTGGAGGATATCCTTTAAACTTGACAGGAATTTTGACTGTATCACCTAGCTTTGTCTCGACCACGTTCTCCATCCTCTCCAGGTGAATAAAAGGACTTTCTGCAAAAAAAAAAAAATCAAATGAATTTGTCTTTTCACATGGACAAAAGCATAAGTGGTCTCGGTTTTGGTTAGCACTTAACAGCAGATGGCGAATAGAGGACAGGGACAGGATGCCACTGGTAAAGCCCAGTTGGCTCCAAAGTGGGCTCTGGAGAGAGCTGGTGGGATCTGGACCCGCCATAAAAACCCAGTCCTTTCCCTCGCACAGAGGAGCAGGCCAATTCCCCCGTCAGGGAGTTCTGGAAAGCAGAGACAAGGCTCAGCTCTCAGGATGGTGTGCCAGCTGCCAGACCTATATATATATACACACACACATATATATGTATATAAATAAATAAATATAATAAAACTGGCTTCATCTACTCATTCCAGGAAATAATAGTATTCAAAACTACAATGTGATAAACTTAGATACTTTCAGCCTCTTCTCAAGTACGCATTTGAACTGTTGCAGTCACAGAATATTTTGGAATTATTTACATTGCTTGTTATAAGTTCCAAACTTGCATTCAGACTAAGACAATGATTAGCATTTTGGCTAAGATTTAGCATGGTATGGACTTAATATCTGGTACTCTCACTACAGCATATGGTCTGGTTTTGGCTCCTGAAGAGAAATAGAAAGAACCCAGGAGAAAATTGAGTCTATCTTGAATCACTGTGCCACATAGTAAATTTGAATGTTAAAAAAAAAAAAAAAAAAAAAAAAAAAAGAGCCATTAATATTCTGGCCCCTGAAATCAGATCTCAGGAAAACCAGTCTCCTTGAAAATATAAACCCTTTTGTCTGAGTCAGTGATTAAAAATGGGCTGTTCTCATGCTGGCAATTTTTTTTTCTAGAAGTAAGCTTGAGGAGCTGCTGGGGCTGTGCCCAAGAGGGGCTTGAGAAAAGGCTGTAGGATGTGGCCTCGTACTTATCTACGCGCTTAGCCAAAGTTGTTTCCTTTGCATCATTTCCGTACGATCTAAACTCCATTTGATTCATCTATTCATAATGTAAAAGTTCAAAGTTTTATTTTCCTAGCTTCATTCATGCCCACCCAGACTCTTGTCCCGCGGAGCCACCAGAATCCAGCCTAAGTTCACCTGAGAACAGACGACCCATATACAAAGTCATTCACACAAATTCAGCTTTACAGGACCTCAGCTTTACAGCTTTACACCAAAGAGGACCACAGCCTAACTTCAGTTTATTTTACTGCCCATTTTCCCATTCTATAGCTTTCAGTAACACACAGCATCCTTTAAAATCCTAAAATTAGCTAAACTTGTGGTATAAAAATAATCCCACAGTGGGTGCAAGAGAAATACTGTAGCTGCCGTTCCATTCATTTGATTCATCCCCAAGATGCCTCTGCATCTCAGCAATCAATCCCAAATCTGAAGCAACCAACAGAACTGAAGTGGAAGATGCCATACCATGGATAATGAAGTAACTGCTGTTTTTCATGTTCATACGACCGCTGGACGCTGCGCAAGTGTATCGACCTTTGTCACTTAAGGACACGCTGTCGATGGTAAGAGTGCTTACAAACTTCTTTACTTCTCCTGCTGTGGTTTTTAAATCCCTTATGGTGGCACGTTTTTCCTGCAATAGATAAAAGGCAGAGGTGTTTGGGAGTTTTATTGTCATTCCTCCTGTCACCCTCTGCACACCTGTATATAATAGCAAATTCTTTGCGCGTTATCATCTCCTTTCTCAATACAATAAAGGGGGGAGCAACATTATACCTAAATCAAATTTCATTGTGATGTTGGCACCTCTAAGTTATTACGGAATTACCTTGATGGAAGGGTAGTCCCATTTGAAATCGATCCCTACGTTCAGCTCTGTCCTTACGGTGCAGTTGAGAACAAGTTTTTCTCCCACTGCCAGCTCCACTTGGTAGTGCGGGCTCATCGTCAGGTCGTAGATGCGGTACCCTAGAGGAAGAAAAAGGCACACGCCAAACACGGGGGTAAGAAGAGGTTTCTTTACACCACTTGGCACCAAATTTCCCCCACGAATTCACCACGAAACCCCAGCTACAAAGAGGCCCCTCCATGCCCCAGGGCAGTATGGTGATGGGCGTATGAAAGAGCCCGGAGGGAAGGGACGTGACTGCCCTGAGCATTTCCCACCTGAGAGCCACGTCAGACACGGCACAGCAGGATGTATGCACCTGATCAGAGCCCCCCCTGCCCAAGCAGGAGATGGTGACCCACAAAGTTCCTCTGCCTTAGATACCCTCTTCTCACCCTTTCAGGTGAGACCTGAAACTAAAGAAGATACATCCCCCTCCCCAGCACTAAGCAAGAACCTCATTAAGAATAACAGTTTGGCAGGGGCAAAACTATCCAAAGTTTACTTTGTGCGATAAAAATATTTCAAACATTCCAAACCATCATATTCTGAATGCAGAAATGCTGCAGAAATTCTGAATTTGCTCCAAACCAGAGTGAGGACTTGTGAATTTGATGGAGAAGCAAGAGCCTGGGGCACACAGTAAGCACTGGAGGGTTGCTGTGCCTTCCTGCCAAGCAAGGCGAGACTGCCTTGGTGCCACCTGACCACTTGAAGTGGTCACCGTGTCCTCAACCAAAAGAGAAAAGAGCTGCAATCTCAGCTCAGGCTTGAGCCTCCACAGAAGCATCATGCTATTTCTGGGCTTTGTTCTCCTGGTGTATTTTGTCAGTTGTTCATCAAAAACCCCTGTGAGTGTCAGGACACGGGCCTGAAGGAGAGAAGACAACCTAGCTCTTGGTGTGACCTTCAGATCCCTCATTCCCTTGGTACCCCCTCCAGAGCAACTCCCTCCCATCTGCTGCTGATGGATGCCTGCCTCTAATTCCCTTCAAGTATGACTTGGATCCTGGATACGCGGATAAAGTATAGAACAGAGTGATTTTAGGAAAAAGGCTTGCATTGTTAGGAAGAAGAAATAATCCTTGGCATCTGTGTAAAACGATAAAAATAGAAGCACTTATCCCAATGATCAACCAGAAAGAACACAATACATTGCATTTAAAAGAAAAGTAATATCTATCACAACATCCATTTTGCATTAGCTGCGTTGTCAGGATTGAATAACCCCCGAGTCCGACCAAATGTAATTGGTTCAGTATGTTGTAACGAGCAAAATAACGTTGGCTATAGGGGGAAAAAAAAAAAAAAAAAAAAAAAAAATCAAAAAACCAACAACCTTTGGCTTACCTACAACTGCGACTATGTATATCACAGACTGGTAGCTTTCATCATCTATTTTAGCTTCACAGAAGACCATGCCCGCATAGTTGATTAAATGACTGGGTATAGTGAAGCCTTTCTTATTATTCCACGAAATCGATTTGCCATCAGGAACAAATATCTTTTCTGGATATTTCTGTTGGAAATATCGATAAAATACGTAATGAGATTAAAAAAAAAAATATAATAAAATCAAACAACCCTGAATTTTTAAGCCCAACATTTTCCGTAACCGCAGGGCCCCAGTTTTAACATCCCAGCTCAGGCAATATCTCCCTTTCCCAGGCGATCGCTCCGCACTTTGAGAGCTCAGGATCACGGATGAGCGCCGCTACAGCACTCGCCTTGTCATCACAGGCTGTAAAATTCCCAAGGATGGAAAGGAGTTTTTCAGAAAGGTATTCATCCTTCAAGCCATGTATTTATGTCACAGTGATTTCAGCTGACTCTTATAACAATACCGGGCTTTTTCCTTACCGCATGTAGGGATACGTTGAGATTTGATACGGTTCCAAGGCACGGCACTACCACGGTTTTGTTCTTAGTGATGTATACGATGCCAAGCTGATCACTAACTGAAGTCACAAATGGAGATCTGTAATCTAGAAGAATATCCAATTGGTAAATGGATATTATTTGTCATGTGATTACGGAGAATATTTTTCCAGTTTTGTCATTCCCTGGCTATTTCTTCTGAAATCATAGAATCTTCCAGGTTGGAAGGGACCTTAAAGATCATCTTGTCCAACCGTCAACCTAATTCTGACAAAAAATAAACACCCACAACAAACAAAAAGCAACACCATCACTAAACCATATCTCCCAGCACCACATCAACCCATCTTCTGAACACCTCCAGGGATGGTGCCTCAACCACCTCCCTGGGCAGCCTGTTCCAATACTTAATAACCCTTTCAGTGCCAAAATTTTTCATAATATCCAATCTAAACCTCCCCTGGTGCAATTTGAGCCTATTTCCTCTTGTCCTAGCACCTGGTACTTGGGAGAAGAGACCGACCCCCACCTCTCTACACCCTCCTTTCAGGTAGTTGTAGAGAGCAATAAGGTCTCCCCTCAGCCTCCTTTTCTCCAGGCTGACCAACCCCAGCTCCCTCAGTCTCTCCTCATAAGACTTCTGCTCCAGACCCCTCACCAGCTTCATTGCCCTTCTCTGGACCTACTCCAGCACCTCGATGTCTTTTTTATGGTAGGGAGCCCAAAACTGGACACAGTGCTCAAGGTGAGGCCTCACCGGTGCTGAGTACAGGGGGACGATCACCTCTCGGGTCCTACTCACCACACTATTCCTGATACAGGCCAGGATGCTGTTGGCCTTCTTGGCCAAATCAATGTTGTTCTTTTCTATGTGGTAAAACACTTAATGACAC
>JAHREE010000278.1:5035019-5054533 GCA_033628505.1 Tringa tobata | reverse complement strand
AAGGAAAGGAAAGGAAAGGAAAGGAAAGGAAAGGAAAGGAAAGGAAAGGAAAGGAAAGGAAAGGAAAGGAGGGGGGCTGACCCCCGAGACACAGAAACCTCCTGGCTGGTCGGTGCACACACCAAAGCGAGCAGCCAGCAGCGAGGAGTTTGCAGGTTGTGGATGTCGGGCATCGGCAGGGAAGGACACGTTTCAAAAGCACACCAAGTGGGTTTATCTCCCTGAGTGCTCCGTTTTTATGCTGTGCTTCCCAAGTGGGA
The DNA here is from genome assembly GCA_033628505.1 of Tringa tobata. Lineage (NCBI taxonomy): Eukaryota > Metazoa > Chordata > Aves > Charadriiformes > Scolopacidae > Tringa > Tringa tobata. Next base: position 5,054,273 of record JAHREE010000278.1, on the reverse strand, counting down.
CACAGCCCTTCGGTGCTTCGCCTGGCTGTCAGCGTACTCTTGTTAACCAGAATTAATGCTGCAGGAACTGCTGCTTCACTCTGTGAGTTGCTGTCCCCGTAGTAGCAGGGACATCTGTGACACCAATGAGCAAACTAGAAGATAACTTCTTTACACTCCAGATACTGGAATGGGGTAAACATTTAAGCGCAAGGGTAATTTCACTCTGGAGAGTCATCCTACACCATGCAAGGCTTTTCATGTGAATCAAATTACTTATCTGCGTGGAGTTTGTGGGACTAATCCTTTAGTAATATCAAGTAAAAACCCTAGCCAAGAATCACTGGAAATGGTGGGTGTCTGGGGAAAGCGAGAGCTAGAAAAGATGTGAGGTGACTTTACTGACCCAGGGTGGATGGTAACGTGTGCTTTGCTACCCTGATTTTTCTATTTTGGGCTCTGATGGGGCTTTCTCAAGTGGGTTATCACTGAAAGATGCCGTGGGGAACCTCTGAGAGAAAAATCAACCTGATCATATAAGACAGAGAGTCACCTGAAGTCCAAGTGACAGATTCATCTAAACATGCTGCTACCATGATAGCCATGGGACAACTGATGTCTGGTTACAAACCCAAAACCCCAGGGATTCAAGTGATGGCAGCTTTCTTATCCAGCCTTTTAGGCTGCAATCTCTGCACAGCCTTTGTGCCATCCTTGAGGCTTGCAGAGTATCTAGCATAGGTACCTGGGGTTGGAAGGAGCTCCATGAATGTTCAGCCTTCCTGCCACACTGAACAGACGTCAGCCCAGTGTGGGACTGGACCTGGAGATTTTCAGGAGAGCTGGTAGCTTATGGATGGGATGCGATCAGACCACATGCATCACTCCATGTTTCATCAGATCAACTCCTTTAGCCCCTCGGAGAGCATCTCCCATCCTGAAAACAGTGTGTTTCCAGCCCCTGAGGTTATTTTCCTCCTTCCCTGCAGCCTCTTTCTGCCATAGCCCTTGTGCAGGGGATGCTCTGTGTCGGTGGATGGTCCCTGGGAACGGTCTGTGGGACGGGAGGGGGCACAAAGTCTCGCCTTGGCCAAACAGGGCTAACAAGCTTTTGTTTATGCATCTGCTCCTCCGGTCGCCAAAAGCTCATTAAAAACAAGACACAAAGAAGCAGCAGAGGAAGCGGACAACCCCCCCCTCCCCTCTCCTCCCCGACCTGTCACGACTCTCCCGGGCTCGCCGGCTCCCTCAGTGCCTCCAAGGAGCTCAGCCAGCCTTTTTTTTTTTTTTTTTTTCCCTTTGCTTAATTATTCAAATAACAACCTGGGGGAAGAAAAGGGCTGGCACTGGGAGCACCGATTCTGTGCTTTCTTGCTCACGGAGCTCAAGAAGTTTGCAAGTGGTCAATGTCCCCCTGTAGAGAACATCTGGGATGTGGCAGCTCGGGGTCACACCTGCAAGCCACATCTGGGGCTGCAAGCCCTGATAAACATTGCTAAGGCAGATGTGGAAGCACATTCAAGATGCCACTACGAGAAGAAAATGAGAAGGCATCCATTTAATATTGAACGCCATCAGTTTTCCTAGAAACTGCATGCAAAAGCAGAAATACATTTTGCATGACAAGTATTCCATTCCAGACCCCAGAAAATGTGTTGGTTTGCAAGTGGCACTGCAAAGGACAAAATCCATCCTTCCAGCTAGAAAGGAAACACTAACTGTCCCAGGTGAGAACAGGCATGGAAGTAGGAACGAGAAAGCATAAACCCACTCATTTTCAGGCAGAGTTGCCTAAAGGCAGAGATTTGAATGACCCTATTTTCAGAGGGTGCCAGAAACATTGAGACCTTTGCTGCGAACACGTCACTTGTATTTGGCTATGTCCAGCTCCAGACAGGAGGTGTGAGTTCAGCAGGTCTGGACACCTCCAAGGTGGTTTTATTCTAGCCCAGCTGGATGCTGATGGCAACAAAATTGGAGGAGCGGATTAATTGCTGTCAAGGCCCAGACTAGTCTGACTTGCCTTGGATACATCTCCCCACTCCTCGGCACCTAATGGTGGTTGGAGGCACATGGAATTTTAGGGACACACCTTTGAAAAATTCAGTTTCTTTCACTGTTTCTTTGCTTACCCCCATCACGTCCTAAATGTCCTGGCTCATGCCAGGACAACGGGGTCCTATGCACCCTTCATTCTGTTCTTTTTTTTCCCCCCACCAAACCCTTTGGGAGGGCAAAAGGTTTGTGGGGAAGGGAAAAACGCCCTTTACCACTTGTTTATGTGGCTGAAGTCTCTGGAAATTTCTCCCCCGCTTGCAGCAGGAAGCAGCGCTGAAGCATCACTTTCTGAGCAGGAAGCAGAGGGTAATTCAGTGTCTGGGCCCCTGGACGTGTGGTCAGTCAGGCTAATGGATGGGCAACTGGTGACAGGGACAAGCTACAGATCCTTACACAGAAATAAAGGATGTGCAATATCTCTTCTCTTATTATTTCCCCCCCCCCTTTTTTTTTTTTTTTTTTGTGGGGAAGGTCAAAGTTGATAGGTCTGTGAAAAAAATCCCAAGGCTTAGGTTGGCAAAACTGCTGGAGAAGGACAAAATCTTTTATTTCTCAGTAGCTCACTGGCTCTGCGTGCTCTCACTATGTCTCAACCTGGACGATTCTGTGATTCTGTGATCCCACACGAGTACCCTCACCTCTGGGCTCTGTTCTCTGCATCCTCAGCCTCTTTGTCCACACAGCTGCGTTTTTATGCCTGCTCCCTCAATATCTGCTGAAGGAGATGGAGAACAAGGGAGGAAGCATCACATTAGTCCCAAAGAAGGTCCTGGTGGGGAGACCTGGATTCTGGCCCTTGCGCCTGCAAATATTGAAGGATTTTGTTCGATGTGGAACGGTGCCATCAAGAAGCCTGAAATGCCCATCCGCAACAGCGTGGTGCCTAAGGGTTTCTTCTGACCTGAAGCCAGGTGAATTTGCTCTGGGGTGGAAGTCCAACTGCTTGGGAAACTGACTGCCAAAAAGTGATTTGTTATGAAATAAATAAAAATATGAACCTATCTGAGAGGGAGCCAGCCTGTCCGATGTATTCTTACAAGAAGGCATTGCGTTAGGAGTAGAAGCAATGCACCCCAGCTCCCAGGGAGATTGTGTCCCCCATATCTCATAAGGAACAATCATCTCCAGATGAAGGTTTTGGGGTTATTCGTACCACCTTCCTGCCATAGAAGTGCCTCAGTGTCTGCTAAGGGTTTTATCATGTTGCAGCTTTTCACTGGTGAGGGCTCTAACGAGATCTCTCCAACATCCTACCACTTTTACAATGAAATATATATGGACTTAATATCTTAAGAGATATTTGACCACTGTCATGTTTGTTTGAAACTGGCAGAAGGGTTAAAAATTATGAGTCGAGTAGGTAGAAAAAATAAACAGACAGACATAAAATGTGATTAGGTAAGTCCTGTTTCCCTAGGAAACCAGCCTAAAATTTACAGGACACACCAACGGGAAAAAAACTGCCAGCACTTCATAGGAAAGGACTGGAAGTTGAAACTCAGAGGCAACTCAAAGGAGAGCAAACCCTTGTCAGAAACTGAGAAAACTCAGTCTATGAGGAAAATCTGAAAGATTTGAGACTGTTCAATCTAGAAGAAGAGGAGATCAGGCAGACGCATGTGATAACAGCCTTCCAGTGGGGAAAGGCTGGAGGTCCCTGATCAATTATCCTCGTAACCACCAAAGGCAAGAGGGGAAATAATCAGTCTAATTTTCTGGACGGGGGATTTATCTCAGATAAAGTGGAACATTTTCTGATTTTCAGAGCAGTTAAGCACTGAATAAGGTTGTCTGGGGAGTCTGGGACTGGCATCAAATGAGGTGTTTAAGATTGGGTCTGACAGATCTCTGTCAGTGGTGAAATTTAATTCTGGTTTACAATAGAAATAGGTTTTAGATAGTTTTCCCAGGTTTATTCAAGTCCCACATCTTCATAATTAATAGGAATACAATTTGTGGTTTCCTGTTCTTTAATTAAACAGCCCAAAAATGAAGCACTTCTTTATTGGGTCGAGTGCAACATTTCATCCAGCCTACAACAACATTTCGGTATTTCTTTTCAGCAGGAAAAAATTAATATGGTCAATCTGGGCGGATATCTCTTCTACTTCTGGGGTTTTTTTAGGAGATATCTCGTAGCGAGTGTTTTTGTTGTCAGGTTTTTGTGTTCAGCAACTAAACTGAAAAAAAAACAAAACCCACTGACTTTCAAGCCATTATTCACACAGCCCTAGTTCCAGCTAGGAGCTCCTGGGAGATACCTCAGGGCACAAGTTGATGGGGACTCCTGAAATGTGTCAGTGGTTGCCAAATTACAGGGGGTGCTGTACAGTGATTGCTTGAGATGATGTCAAATGACTTTCCCAAATCAGTGCCAATGGCAGGTTACGGTGCACGTGTCCAGAGCGGGTGAATTCTCTTTCAGCTAATGTTTGCCAGTCCGTTTAAACAGCACTTGGGGAAATGTCCAAACTGGTCCCTTCCAGGGAATTAATTTTCTGCCCAAATATTTTCACAGCCGGGAGAACTCGATGGTGACTGAGTAGTCTCGTGGGACACAATGCAGGGTCCCCACAACGTAAGATCATAAGGAACCACAAGATGCAGCAGAGGGCACAGCAAGGGCTTCTAAAGACCTTCTGGGGTACTAGCACACCTGGCTCTCGTGGTTCCTCTGAAGAACCACTTTTATCTCAGCAATGAAGAACCCTTGTTTCAAGTATGCCACAGTCAAGATTTATTTTCACATACGATACCTTAAATGTGATTAATCACTTTAAAATTGTAATACACAAGTTGATTTTTAACACCCATGTCCCAAAAAGCCTTTTTCTTACAAAGTATAAAAGTTCATCACGGCTATTTGTCTTTTTGGCTGGTAATGTTTTTCCTTGTTTTAGTTTTATGAGATATTGGCCATCATTTGTCCTAAAGAAAAAACTGTTCCACTAGTGGCAAGTTCAGCTTCTGCTCAGACTCCCCTTCCAGGACACAAATTAATCAGGTTTGCAAAGGAACAGGGAAAACAACTTAGCTTATTTGATGATCAAATTCCTCTATTTACAGGGGTGCAAATCACCTTTTTAAAGCTTGGGGAAGCAGACTACCTCAGTTCTTGCAACCAGAGTCTTCCCCCCAAAACCAGAAACCCAAAACTCTCTTTTCCACGTATTTTGCCTACGTGAACAAGTTAACGTATTGATTACACTTTTTTTTATTTTATTCTAAAATGACAGACAATAACTGTATACTTATATATATGGGGGCTATTAGATATACGTATATGTATATATACATCTATATCTGTAATTTGTGGGAGGTCAGGGATATTTCTGGCATTCTACTAGTATAGCATTTATTATCTAGACAGCAAACATAGCTGCTAAGCATTTTGAAATTATTTCATTTCACTGAATTGCTGATTCAACGCTTGCAAGAAATGTACTACTGTTCCCGTCCTTTGGGTTGTGGGAGCAAACAGGGTCTCCCTTCCCTGCAACACTCACAGCCAGGAATGAGGACACTCCTTTCCTCCTGCCCGGACGCAAGGGGAGCTGGTTAAGGCCAAGGAAGCTCCAAGAAAAGCCCGGACCCTTGGGAGGAGCTGGAGGGTTTCCTAGAGACCCATCCTGCAGCCGAGGGAGCAGCCTGGGAGAGCGCCCAGCTCTGTTCTTTTCCATCCCCGGGATCACATTTTCCAGGCGAGCCCTGGATACAAACCAGCACAGACCAGGAAAACTGATACACAGAGGGCCAGGCGATGGAGCGTGGCCAGCCTGTCCTCTGGGGTGTTCCTTTCTCTGCAGGGGTTGTGCTTCAGCAGTAGCATTTCCAGCTGAGACCAGCAGAGCAGCGCTGGGCCATGGAGAAGAAGCGAGACGGGAAACTGTGAGTCCAGGAACTACATGGAGATGCAGAGGAGTGGAAGCTGCACAGGTGCAAAAGGAGGCAGGAACGGCGAATCTCCAGGCTTAAATTGGGAGGAAGGACTTCCTCCTGGAGCCGCAGCTATCACCACTCAGAAATGAGTGGTGCCAGCAGCTGCTAAGGGCAAAAACCTTGTAGGAATCTCAGGGACTTCAGATTATCTGGGTTTGGACTTCTGTCCATAAAATGCCGCAGGACGAGAGTCAGCAGGAATTCTCCACAAGCCTGAAATTAGACCCTTTGTTGCAGGAAACACCGTGCCAGCACCAAAGCCTTGGCACCACACACCTCCTTATTCTTTGACATCTGCTGACGGTCGTGTGCCAAGAAAAAGGTAACTGAGCACTTCAAGGAAGGAAAACATTGGGCTCAGGGTCACTGATACCTGCCAACAAGCCTTATTTTATTTTAGATTAATTAGAAATACAGGAATATTTGTTTTTTAAAGGGTAAGAATCTAAGCATAGAATCATCATTTCTAAATTTTTTAAAATCACAGTAATATTTTTTTTAATCCAGAAAACTTAGCAACTGGAGTCTGTGAAGAATGAATCTCTCCAACATGCGCAGATGTATGAAAATTCTCTATGTTGAATAATCCTTTCTGTCTCCCCATTCCTTTACTTCTGACTCATCCATAATGCCATTTACTCTATTCACACAGTTGAACTGTGGGTTTTCTACCCTCTTGTCATCATTTCAGTCACTGGATTTTTATTTTTTTTTTCATGTGAACCTGTGAAAATATTTTGATTGAACTGCTGCAAAGATATTTCAGGCAAACCCGAGGAATGGATGTCAAAATATGCTGGGAGAATAACACACCTACTGATATATAATAACATTATCCAGTTATTAGAGGAAGCAAGTGGGAAAATATAGGTGTATGGTTTCTAGCTAGCAGGGGGAAAAAAAAATGACAGGTCCTGATTAAAAGCTGTTAAAGGACTTTGCATTCTGCTTCCCTTCTTTAATCCATTTGACCTACTGAGCATGGCCCCAGCCAGCCAGGGGAGCAGAGATAAGTAGGGAGGTTCCCCACGCTCACCCGGTGCAGTCAGAGAAAGTCACTCTCTGTAGCCTCCAGCCTTCCTCTTGGATGTGCCTGTCATCAGGAAAACCAAGTCCGGGCTCACTACTTTCTCTTCCGCCCCTTTAGCTCCACATGTTTCCTGACCCTTGGCTCCTCTGCCGAGAGGGATTGCCACCTGTGCTCCAGCTCTGCCAGCACGACCACATCCTCTACCTTCCCCCTCTCCAGGGTTCATTATTTTCATCGCTCCCTATGATAGTTGGGTGATGGGAACATATTTGGGTTCAAATCACCCTCGATATTGGAAAACAAAGCAGTGTTTCCACTGCAATGAGCTTCTGTCCTCTCCTTTCAAGGGGCGTGCTGCCGTGAGCACCAGAAACAAACCAAAAAAAAAAAAAAAAAGAGTCATTTGCACTTTATTCTAAATTACATTCCCTTTTCCCATTTTTTTTTCCCCTGGTAAGTTTTTCAGGGTAAGCATCTCTCTTATGAGACACTTCTTCTCATAAAATGGAAGGGAATTCCAGCTGCAGCTGGAGGGGGATCAAGAAGAACCATCATGGAGGTAGTCTGACAGAGAAATAAACCAGCTTAAAAAGGCAGAACTAGGAGGAGAAATGTATCTTTTCCCAAGGCTTGGAAGAAAAAAAAATTTAAAAACCTCTGCAGTCCCATTAGAGTTCAACCTGATCTTTTTCTTTCCATTATTGACCCAACACATGTCCATGGGAAACTAAGCTCTGCTGGTTCTGCTGCTCAAAAGCCCGATGCGTTGATGCGTTACTTCGTTCAGCTCTACTTCAGGTGCCAAATGCCAGAGTTTCTTGGATTTCTTTGTCACGTCACAGCCAACTGAAAGGCCAGTGCCTTACAAAAAGAAACCACAATGCTTCCAAAGGAGCTAGGCTTCTCTCAGTCTGGTTCTGCTCTCCTTCGCGTTGATACGGACTGTGAAACCCTGCATGGACATCCTTCACTGATTAAGGCTAAAATGCCACTTAAAACTAACTCCCACTGAGAGCACCAAAAGACACAGAAAAAATCCCCAACATTTCTGATAGGCGTATTCTGCTGTATCATCCTTCTGACAGGTACCCAAATCACTAACCCTTAATTTCTCTGAAGCTGATAATGAATTTGGCTCCATGTGATGAAAGAAGAAATGCCAAGTAGTTCTTCGTCTGAGACATGATATTCTGGTTGCTGTGTCTGGAGTCCTCACACGGACACATCTACCAACAAGTAGACAGAGTTTCACCCTTGAGCTGACATGAGACCTCTTTTCTTAACAAAAAACGGTCAGTATTAGAGGTGAGAAAGGACCCGTGCAAAGAAGGACACTGACTTTCACCTCTCATGAAGTGTTTGCACAGCCTGTAGAAACCTGTTTTGTTTATAAAAAGAGGAACCACAACTTAAAAAGCTGGATCCTCAGGGCAGGAATTCAGCTACAATTGGTTCAAATACATGGTGAGTTTATTTCCACCAGTGGAGATAACCTAAATTTCTCCAGTATGAACAGGTTAGACTTCATACTTGATGTTTGGCTTTCATCTACCTGAAGTCATTACTTTTATCAGTTGGAGTAGAGACAGATTTAATCCTCCATGGTGAGTGCGGCGGGGATTTTTATGCAGTAGGAGCAGAGAGCTCATCTTCTTCCAAGTGAATATCAGCACCCAGTGACAGATAGGTGCATTTATGATACAGGAAAACCCTTGTCTCAAATTTTGGAGATGATGTTTGGGGCCAGCCTTAACACGGAAGGGATTTACTCTGGGAATGATGTGGAGCAACAACAAATCGGGCAGCTCCATCCTTTACCCGTCCCACTGAAGAGGTAGTACACTGTCCTCTTCCAGGGGTAGATGAAACCACATCTATGTTTAGGTCAATCACGGTGATCATCTTTAGTGAGAGCCATATGGCATGTTGGAAATGTAGCCTTTAAGCCTCAGTGGAATTGTAATGGACTGCATGAGGGAGAGCTTTCATCTCGGTGTCAGATACCAGAAAAGGCTCTGCAAAATGAACTTTTATGAAGGCTGGAAATCTCTGGGTTTGGTACATTAACTTTTTGGTAGAAAAATGCTCTAGTTCAGAGAGAGAATGTTATGGTGGGAAAATGGCACAGTATTTGAATAATTACATGATCTTTTCAACATGGTAGTGAGAAAAATATCTCATGAGCCCCCACCTTACTGATAAAGGTCTTACGGACACAGAAAATTTTCCATCTGTGAAACTCTTCTCAAAATGCCATTTGTCAATCAAGAAGTCATATTCTGTAAATATTTAGGGTTTTCATAGGTTCGGTTAGAGCCTGACAGTCATCACCCAGTGTTGGCAACCACGGTTTTGAATTACCATTAACCAGAAAGGGCATAAAACCCAAGCCACCCACTTCTTGGATATGTGAGGTGGCTACTGTGTTATGTATAAAAAGGGCTACCATGGGCAGCCTCTCCAAAAATAAAGGCTCTATAGTCGTGTAATAGCCCGGTGAATCCAGGATAGGAAGAGCTTCTGAATCGCAGTGGAGGATAGGGGTCCAGAGCTGCCAAAGCCAGCATCGCTCTGGCTGTGGAGGCAGCACAACAAGCAGGTCTGATTTCCAGGTCCAACAAGGACATCCAGACCAGCTCAGATGGTAGACTGAGGTGGTTGTTCAGTGGAAGTTCTTTTAAATCTCAGCTTTGGATGGAGAGTCCACGTAAATCCTGTTTGAGGTGAGTAAGTCCTTTTTTGTGCTTCTGGTCCTTTGATGCACAAAAGGATTTAAAGAGCAGCTGTGTATTTATTTTACAACGCATTCAGCGTGTATACTTTTGAATGATAAGATGGTTTATCTGTAGTTTGCTTAATCTTTTCCTGTCATTCGTGGAGATTAAGCACCATTTTCACTGTAAACATTCCCTCTGCTCCCCTCATGATTCCCTAAGGATACAGCGGTTCAGATATCCCTCCAAATAATGAACAGGCAAGGACTAATAAATATTTCACACATAAAAGGGATCTTGTAGCACAAGGCTGTGATAGCCCCCTTCGTTATGGGGGATATTTCCATTTGGTTTTTACTTCTTGAACCCTTCTGTAAAACTCGGAGCCAAACGTGGATTTCCAGTGAAAGTGGCAAACACACTCAGACCTAGATGAAATAAAGCGACGGAAAATAAACTGCCAGGAAGCAGAGCCTTTATTTTATACGCCGAGTTCCACCCCTTCCCGCTTCCTATAGTGCATTTTAAAGAAGGGGCTGCTCAATATCCCAGCCCCGTGAAGATTACAATACATTTCCCCATTAACATCCAAAGCACACGGCGCTTTCAAGACTAAAGATTAAGTAAGGGGAAAGTGAAAACATAATTTATGATGAAATTTCTGAACTTACCGACTCTGAGTAAAAGTAAAGAAAGAAAAATCTAGGAAGAGTCATATAATTTTCCTTCAGCTGGTTTTTCGTTAAGAGTTGCCAGTCTATTGCATTTATAGTCATCAGAGAGCAATTAATTAGTAAGGCATAATGTAAGTTAAAGCGTCTCAAGGCTCTGAAGTGGAACGAGACTTACAGAAAATATCAGGCTATGACGGATAATCCAGCACACTGCACAATTCCAAATCCAAGGCTAAATTTCCTTGGACCAGTTACATTCACTTGAGGTTTGATTTTTTGGTGGTGAAGAAAGCTGAAATCTTGCCTTCAATTTCAAGGGTTCTATTCATTCCAAATGCTCAGTCTGGGTAGAAATTATGCACAAAGCTTTGGTATTTTTTTCCCTCATTTTTAAGTTATTCCTTCCTTCATTTTGTCTACTGCCCAAGTACTCACTATATGAGAAAAAAAGAAATTAGAGGAAGCTCTATATGACTAAACATCTAATTCTTTTTTAACAAGTTTCTTTCAGTACCTTTACTTGGGGGAAATAAGCCCACAGATACCCAACATTTTTTGCATAGTTTCTGGTTTTAAAAGAAATGAAAATGGTTAAGAAAACAGGGAAATGCTGCTTTTTCTTTGAAAGAAGGTCTGATTCATGTGTAGAAAAGTTCATGATTTCTGTCACCCATTTCTCAGAAGCTGTTGCTTTTGCTTTAAGACATCTCACCAGCTCCTGTGACAGCTTTTGACTCCTTATGGGTTACAATCCAGAAAAAAAACCAACATCTCACAATGAGTGCCTGTTTTGTGAAATGACCATAAACTGCAATGGTTCGCTAAGGGCAAGAGCCTTTGGGAAAGGAGAAGACTGAACAGATAGGGACCTGGACACCTAAATCCATCACATCTCACCAGGTATGTATCCTCTCCTGAAGTCTTTCACAACATGGACTCAGCCAGAGACCTTCCAGCCATGTGACAGTCACATCCAGATAAACACCTCAAGAGGCCAGGTGAAGCACCACTGAACACAGAAGTGGGTTTGGAGCTCGCTCTCCCACTTCCTTGCATGTCATGAGGTCACGCTCAACATTTGCTAACAAAAAATACTCAACAATCAGTCGCTGCCAACATGGGCACGAGACCTCTGCATTCACTCAGAGGTGTGCTGCTGATGCCATGGCTTGGTCCCTCCTCTTCCTTGTGTGTAATAAGTGCCACCATGCTGCCTGCCATGGAAAGGGAACTGCAAATGAGTAGGAAATTATGACTTTTGGCAGCTAAACAGATTTTTGTCCACATAACTGTAGTAACAGCCAAATCTGCTAGATGGTCAGCTTTCAAAATCTTGTGCTTGAATCATTCACTGTGACACACATGTACTGATATTAATGGAAAAAACATTGGTTTAGGACTTGTGGTTACTAGTAGTGCTCACCTGAACTGGACACAGCAGCTTTCACTTCCATTACCCACAAACAGTGGCAGGTTCAAGCCCTGACTTTGTGGCTTCACAAAGATGATCCCAACCTCCCCCCAAGCCTCAGCCATGCATCCCTGTGGCTTTCTTAGGGTCAGTGTTAGTGCTACAGCCCTAGAGGAAACACAGATCCTTCCCACCCTCAACATTGGTATCCCCAGTCCTGGTTTTAGAGCTAATCTGACCACCGCTGGTCCAGCTGATGGCTCAGATGTGGCCTCTGAAAATGAAGCTGAGCATTTCACCTATTCCAGCATGATCCAGGTGGCACTGAAAGGGATGAATCCCTTCTTACACCCCTAGGCATAAGGTGTCATGGCTTCTCTCTGTAGCCATAGTCATAGAATCATAGAATCGTCTAGGTTGGAAGGGACCTTAAAGATCATCTAGTCCAACCACCAACCTAACTCTGACAAAAAAAAAAAGAAAAAAGAAATAAGAAATAAAAATCACTAAGCCATATTCCTGAGGACCATGGGTCTTTTGAACACTTCCAGGGATGGTGCCTCAACCACTTCCCTGGGCAGCCCATTCCAATGCTCGATAACCCTTTCCATGAAGTAATATTTCCTAAGTCAGAGTGAGTTGGTCCATTGAGCTCATCTGGCAGAAAACAAACCCACTTCCAAGAAACAGTTTTCCATCAGACCAGCTCAACAGACCCACGCAACCCATAATCACGCAATTTCTCGAGGGTAGGGAACGTGTGATAAAAACTGGGAAGCAGAGATCACCCCCTTGTTGGCCATGAGCAGTTAGGTCAGAGCTGGTAAATCATGTAACGGCACCGTAATGCTGCTGCCTCAACTGACCCTTGTGGTCCAGGTTCCCTGCAAAGTTTCCCGTTTTTCCAAAAACTCATCTCCAGAACTGTCATAAGCAGCAGTGTCACTTGCCTTTGCAGACTGAATCACAGTCATGACTCCCTCTTTGTACTCGCCTTTCCCTTCCCAAGGGCACAGAGCCTGGAGGACCGCTCTGCAAAGAGTTTCCACCAGCCTCGACTTCATACAAGAAGTTTTGCTTCTCTTTCTCCCTTTTGCAAGCTGTTGATTAAAATGAGTTCACACATCCCTAAAAAGCAGAGTTCTGATCTGATATAATCACATTTCAAGAACGTGTCAAGTTTTGACTGCTTGCCAGCACCTCGTTACAGGTTCAGAGTGGAGGCAGGACTTGAAACGAAGAGGAAACCTTCTCGGCAAGCTCTCAGCAAGGTGTGCAGGGCAGGCAAGATGCAGATGGGGAAAGAGAGACAGCTCTGGGGCTCCTGGCCTGTTTGATGGAAATGAAATAGCATCAGCAAATTTGTAAGAGCTGACGGAGACCTTTTTCAAAGCCGCACGCCAGCTGCAGGGCTGTCATCCTGTGCTGCACCGTGCACTTTGACCACGCTCTCACAAACACCGTCTTCCGATTACAGCCAGGGCTCGGTGGCTTTGCTGGAGAAAATACTGCCTGGAGGGACACAGCAGCACTGCAAAAACACCCGGGCCCTCCGTATATAACACTTAGCATCCAGCACATCCACAGCGAGAGCAATAATAATGAGGGTGATCGTAACAACTAAGCAAAGCAGCAGCACCCCAGTGCAGGAAGAAGAGGTGGGAAAGAACATATAACTTAACAGGGTTCGTTGACAAAAACCCGTGTTTTTCAATAAGCAACTTTGTTCCCTAAAGAAGGGGACTGAGTTTGGACATCACCCATCACAAAACCTGTGCTCTGACCCCGCGCAGGTCCAGTTCCTCACGGTTTGCTTCAGCTTGGTCTTCCAAGGTCCTGCCCTCGCTACTCCTGAAGGGGTTGGAGCATGTGTGCTCCATTTGAAGGGTATATGTGTCTCCTGTGCCTTCCACAGACAGGAAGAGTGTTCTGGGGCCGAGGCATGTGCTGACACGCACTATGGGACTGCAGCTGGGACACTTGGCTGCAGCACCTCCCGAGGCTGAGCCTTGCACGATTAAAATCTGCAACTCAACACGTTGTCCATCTAATACGGTCTTGTTGGTCTCACAGAGTTGACATTTGCCTGCGTATCATTGGGTGCAAAAGTGACTTTTGCACTGAGAGCAGGAATATGTCTTAAGGAGTGATTAATTTTGCTGCTTGCTGCAGCTTCCATTACAGCTCTTTACTTCAAGTGCTGCTTCTTGCCTCGGGGAATATTTTCCCACTCTCCGGTTGTTTATAATAATACAAAGGCTGGTCTTGATTTGGAAAGAGCAATGTGTGCAGATAAGATAAAGTTGCTGCTGAGGAACTAAGAGCAGCCCTTTCTTTGCATTATGGCTCTCTCTGGTATCCAGCCTCTCCCTATCTCACCAGCGAGCAGCAGAGCCCAGCGCTGTAGATGCTGCTCAGCCACTTTCCCAGACATCAGGAAATGAACGTTTTGACAACTTAGCCAAAATAACAAAATTGCTAAAGTTAACAGGATAGCAGCTGCGAGGACTTATTTCTCACATGGGGCTTACCCACAACTGTTGTTGCACGCTGGGGTGGAATTGGTGGGACCCCCATCATTAATTTTAGGTATTTATTAATAGAAATAGCTTTTGGAGAAGGCAATAGGCCAACGCTCTCTAAGTTTGAAGTCTGAAGCTCTCCGCTTGCTGACAGAGAAAAGACAAGGGCAGCCTTTCTCTGTTCCAACACCAGCATTTTCAGTCATCCTCCAGGTGACCGCGTTGGGAAAAGGAAGATAAAAGTTCTGCTTCAGCGTTAACACAGTCCTAAGTCTAAAGATCTTGGCAAGAGGGTTTTTATTTGCTCTTGGATTAGGTTTCTTTTGAAAAGGGGACAAACAGGAAAGGGGGGTCTCTCCTGCATGAAGCCGTGCCCCTGCTGGGCCGTTCCACCCCACCGCACCAGGCAGGAGCAGGGCAGCCCCCGTTTCCCACCTCCCTGTGGCAGCCTGATGGATGATGAGTTCCCAGGGTTGGGGCTCAAAAGGGAGGGACCAGGAACATCCTGCATCCCCGTGAATCGTGAAGACAAGACAGGAGTGCAAAGCCTTTTGTTGAGGGGTTGGGAAAGTTCCTGTGCATCAGAACTATCTATACCAACATAGGACCTGTGGCGTCCCAGACTCCGCCAAAATGGGCCAAAAAATGGTCTCTTGCTACACCAGCCATCACAGCAGGACTTGTGGCCACCTATCCTGCTGGAACGGCAAGCAGATCTGTGAGTGTACAGCATCACCATGTATGACCTTAATTCCCTCAAAGAATAGCTGAATGATGAATCACTGGAACAGGGATTTTTGTCCAGGAGTAGAAACTTAGATTTCTGGAAATTTATGCAGGCGTTCAACCGACAGCTCTGGAATTAGGAGCTGCAGGTGGCAACCTGGTCTGGTGGGAGGTGTCCCTGCCCATGGCAGGGGGTTGGAACTTGATGATCTCTACAATCCCTTCCAACTCTAACCATTCTATAATTCCTTTAACTTGGTACGAGAATGAAGTATTCCACTCAAATATGAGAAAAAACTTCTTCACAGTGAGGGTGACAGAGCCCTGGAACAGGCTGCCCAGGGAGGGTGTGGAGTCCCCTCCTTTGGAGATTTTCAAGATCTGCCTGGATGGCATCCTGAGTAACATGCTCTAACATGCTTTAGCTTCCCTGCTTCAGCAGGGAAGTTGGACTAGATGATCTCTATGGTCCCTTCCAACTCTAAGAATTCAGTGAAATTCAGTGAATTTGCCTCTCAAACATCTCAAAACTGCTCTGCTTGGACACAACCAGGGGGATGCTTGTCTCGTGCTGACTGAGGGTAGAGTTGGGTGTAGTGTTTTAGAAGTGATGGAGAAGGTGAAGAGGCCTCAGGAATTGGGTGGCACAGCCCTCCCAGAGCCACCACAGCTTTGGTGCTGAGCAGAGAAGTGGGGCAGGGGATGGCTGGTCAGGGTGAAGGCGACACGAGCGCAGGACCAGGGCGGGAAGAGGACTAGCGTTGCAACATCATCTTCAGGACAAAGAAGGGACACATATTTTTTCATGATCATATAACCCTAAACCAACTTTATTGCTTTTTCTCTTACACAGGCTCAAATTAACTTTGGCTTGACTTCTGGGGAACTAATCTTTTCCTCAAAGTTAAGCACAGGTATAAGTGTTTTTTTGGAGCAGGGACAGTGTGCTAAGCCCCTGGCAGGATCAACCACATACTACAAAGGATCTGAAGAAAGTAAATATGGATTTTATACACACAAGAATTTCTGCAAGAAACCCGATTCTAGGAGTTGTTTTCATCCAGCCAAGAGAACAGAAATTTCTCATGCAACCCACAGCAAATTGTCTCAGATCTCCAATATTAATTGCAAACTATTTGCAAATGGTCTGCAGCCAAAAGTTATCTGCAGAAATCACTTAGCTAAAAAAATTATGACAAATAAGTCCATTCACCAGCCATTTCTCTGGGAAACAATTGGCCAAGTTCAACAAGTCTTTTAAATGAATTCATCTAGTTTTTGTTGTGAGCAAAAGCTACTTGCTCTCATGCTGGGAACATCCCAGCAGTGCCCAGAGCAGGCACACACATGTGCACGTAAGATTGGGTATAACCAGAAGCATGGGCAGAAGGAGATCATCAGAATCTGAGAAAAGATTTAATCGTCATTGAAATCACCAGAAACTGAGAAAAGTCATGATGAGAATTCAAGACTTGGAGGGATGAAATAAACTTAGGTTTTCTTATTTTAACTACCCCCTCCTTTGTGACACCAAAGGAGTATTTTAAGCAGCTGACCATGACTGAACTAACTGTAGTTATGCTAATTACTCTCTTACCCTAATGCATATTCTATTAAAATACTCCCAAGTCGTGCATGAACACAGACTTCCCAATTTCATCTCCTGGCACTTCTGAAAAACACCACCCACACCACCGCCCCGAGGTCCTGCTTTCCTTCTGGATCGCCGCTGAGCAGCTCCCATGGCCATGAGACTCGCTTTCCTCACAAGAGACGGGACGGTGCTGTCTCCATCCCAAGGTAACAGCCCGTATCTGCTCCTGCCTGGAGAGAAAGAGTCGGTCATGGGCCCATTAAGCCACTTAGCAAGATGATATTCTCCAGGCACGGTCCTCGTAATCTTGGATTCATTTTACTAAGTGAAAGCAACTGATGCTTTCACACTCATGGTGCGGGTCCCCTCTGGTTGGATAAGTGGCAGTGAGTCCCTGAAGCCTAGGATGAGGGGATGGCTGATGAGGAGGTGAACTGATGAGCCAAGGAATCATAGAAAGGTTTAGATTGGAAGGGACCTTAAAGATCATTGAATTCCAGACCCCCTGCCATGGGCAGGGACATCTCCTACTAGACCAGGTTGCCCAAGTCCCCATCCGGCCTGGTCTTGAACACTTCCAGGGAGGGGGCATCCACAGATTCCCTGGGTAACCTGGGGCAGTGCCTCACCACCCTGGTACTGAGAGGTTCTGGGTGAACCATAAAACCAGTGTCTCCAGCTGGTGCAGAACAGGACCGACGCAGAAAGCGTCAGTTGTTTTTCCTGACCATAATTTGAAATGCAGCTGTGATACAGCTGCACGAGAGGCTTAGACCGTGTTGGGGTATAATGTATTACCAAAGAACCTCGCCGCACTTTACCAGCAGTTGCTGTATCTTGTTGGCCTCGTAGTCGCTTTCCCCTTCTTGGAAAATGGCAGAAAATTTTAATGAATAGGGTCCAATTTCACCATCTTCCTCAGCAGCCATCCTTAACTGCAGTGCATGTCCACTGGAGGTAGCCTTGCTTACTGTCTGCCCATCGAGCTCCTGTTTAGTCATCACTTTACTGATACTTACAGGAAAGAGCTATTGTTCCTGGGCTTCCTCGTCGATAGCAGAAGTTCCTGAATTTCTCCTTGAAAGAAAACACCTCTGAAGAAAGCATTCCTTTCTGAATCTTAACTGTCAATGTTTTCTGACTGTAATGGTCAGAATGGTCTAATTTTTTAACTCATAGCCTCTGAAGTAGCAAGAGGAATTTAAGCGAACCTCTTTGGAGGGGGTTGAGGTGCACCTCAGAAGAAGAAAACCACCAAACCAAAAGGAACCAGCATAACCCGTGCTATTGCTCGGAGGGGCCCTTCGGTTTTGCAAGACACTCAGCCCCACATCAGTGTTTGGAAGAGGAGAGCAAGGTGCTTCTCAAGGGTTATTTTCAATGTACCCAACATGTTTACCAGGTTAGTTCGTGGGAAAGGAACATGAGCAAAAATGGGTCATTTCAATTAAACAAGTTGATAAGCACAATAGGTGCCTTGTTCAATATAATACAGGGCACAAGTCATTCAGTCATTTGCCAATATCCTTCTGGTACATTGGACTGATTTATAACACTCATATTGCAGTTCAGTGAGGAAAGGAAAGAAGCCACATCTTCTGGAAATGAGTTAGGAAGAAGAGGAACAAAAGACAGATAGAAAGCTGGCAAGGCATCACGGAAACTCCAAAAAAAAATCACTAAATTAGATAGGAATCTGAAAAGGTTGGGTAAGAACGAATCATTTTTAATAAAGCAGAGTCCCATATGATACTGTATTTTGGTAAGAATTTTTCTGCAGGCTGTTTCCTAAATACACAATAGCCTTCTTTATCTGGCTGACATTGGAGACATGGAACTTAACTAGTTAAACATGCTCAGATAACAAGCGTTTTGCACGTAAGTGCTGCTCTCTAATAGACATGCCCTTCGCTGAGATAATGAGTGATTTGGATAAAAGATGGCCATACTGTACCGACTTTGAAGATACAATCTTCATTAGAAAATTCTGCAAACTGGAACTAAATTACTCTTCTAATAATTGCACATCTCCAGCAACGTTTCAATAGATAAGTGTGACAGTAGCAGCTGAAAGCTGTTAAACTTTTTGGCTGCTCAAAATGTGATGTACATGACATCTGCATAAAATTACTGGCTCGTATGCATTCACGCCAGGCAAAAGGAGGCCATAGTTTGGCATCACTTTGGGTCTTTCCATTGGTAAAGGTTAGGAGTACCCAGCAGAAGTGAAGATGTTACTATTGCCCAGGTTCATTACATTAAAGCTTTTAGAGCCCCTGGTCATGGTTCTGACAGTATTTTCCTCTCAGACAGACACACTTGCATCCATACAGCCCCGTGCACACCCAGTTTAAGAGCACAGGCACACTAAGTGTAGTATATACCGTGCCGTTGTGTCTGTGAGTGTGCAATAGCCATTCTTCCCGCCAGCCTGGACTCCCAAGCATCCGGAAGAGAGGCTGGTAACTGCAAAAATACAGGAAAAGACATATCCCATGTGCTTGTCTCACGGGATACGGGGTCTGACCGTGCAGTACAGGAAATCCTATGCAATATAAGCAGCCCTGTGTGCGTGTAGGGAAGGGGACGGCTCAGCCTGGGTTGGCG
>JAHREE010000278.1:4998623-5025175 GCA_033628505.1 Tringa tobata | reverse complement strand
ACTCCACCACCTCCCTGGGCAGGCTGTTCCAGTGCCTGACCACCCTCTCAGTCAAGTCATTCTTCCTAATATCTAATCTAAACCTCCCCTGCCGCAACTTCAGACCATTTCCTCTGCTCCTGTCAATTCACCGTTCCATTTAATACTCTTCAGAAAATATTTTATGCAATACAAGCACACAAATACGGTCAGGCAGAGCGTTACCCTCCAGCACCCCAAAACCCTCCAGCTAAAATAAAGCCACAGAGGTCCATCGAGCAGAAGATCTGCCCCACAGCTCAGACCTCTGCAGTGTCACGAGTAGTCTGGAGAGTGATTTTTTAATTTTTTTTTTACACTTATGGGCTTAACGACAGGCAGAGGCCGTTAGACACGCTCTAAAAATTCCTCCCCAGCTCTTTGGGGGTCCCCACAGCGTGTCGCCGCAGACACGCGCCGGGGACACGCCGCCACCAGAAACCCTGCCCTTCTGGGAAGGTGGAATTAATTAACACGTTAAGAAAGATGTGCGCTGGGGGAGAAAAGGCCGCGCTGCGAACACCCGAGCGGAGAGGTATCAGCCGGGCTGTTTGCTCACATGGAGCCCGTTAGTTACACAAACAGGGGGGATGGAGATAGTATTTCAGGTGAAATCCTGCAGCTCTCCTAATGAAAGTGAATTTGTTTCCCTTCCTGTTTTTCCTGCTCACCCCTACTCTTTGACCGTTGTTAGGCTGTGGCGTGTAGGCTGCTTGGATGCCAGGTTTCTCCCTCCCCTTCGGCATTCTCTCTCTCTAACTGGTTTTAACTCAAAGAAATCGCAAAAGAAATATTTGGGCTTTTCTTGGGAGCAACACCCAAGGAAGCCGGCTTTGAGGCAGATGAGGGCTGTTTTGAGAAACAGCTGGGGAAAAGATACCCTGAGAAATCAGATCAAAAATGGCAATTTTGGGGGAAGACAAGCATGCTTTTCCAATTTGCATTTTCCAATGATCTTTAACCTTGTCATTTACATTTGTCTTCTTGGGCTTAAGAAGGAAGCAGTGTTATCAATACTGAAAAAGTAAAGCTTTTCAAAGAAAGCTCCAAGATTATTAACCTCTGGGGAGGAAAGACTTGCTTTACTCAGAAATAGCATAACCTGTACGGTGAACATCCTCTTAATGCAAAGCTGAGGAAGGAAATTCTCCTCTCCACCAGAGGATCTTGTGACGAACCAATATTAATTCCTGCTGTCTGATTTGGTGACACCCCTAAGCACTACTCAATCCATGCCAGCAGGGAGACGTGAAGTCTGTGTTAAATTCACAGAATCACAGAATGGTTGGGGTTGGAAGGGACCTCTGGAGATTGTCTAGTCCAAACCCCCTGACAGAGCAGTGTCACCCAAAGCAGGTTGGACAAGAACGCATCCAGGTGGGTTTTGAATATCCCCAGAGAAGGAGACTCCAAACCCTCTCTGGGCAGCCTGTTCCAGGGCTCTATCACCCTCAAAATAAAGAATTTTTTCCTCGTGTTGAGATGGAATTTCCTGTGTTCCACTTTGTGCCCCTTGCCCCTTGTCCTGTTGCTGGGCATCACAGAAAAGAGCCTGACCTCAGACTCTTGACACCCGCCCTTTAGATATTGATGAGCATTGATGAGGTCCCCTCTCAGTCTTCTCCAGGCTAAATAGACCCAGGTATCTCAGCCCCCCCTCATAAGAGAGGTGCTCTAGTCCCTTGATCATCTTCATAGCCCTCCCATGGATGCTCTCCAGTAGTTCCTTGTCTTTCTTGAACAGGGGGACCCAGAACCAGACACAGTACTCTAGATGGGGCTTCATGGGCAGAGTAGAGGGGGAGGATGACCTCTGTCAACCTGCTGGTCACACTCTTTTTAAAGCACTCCAGGAGACCATTGGCCTTCTTTGCCACAAGGGCACCTGGCTTGCTCATAGTAACTTGTCCACCAGGACTCCCAGGTCCCTCTTTCTTATTCAAAAGGATGGAGTCCATGAGCAAGGAGAGATAATCTTGGCCTTAACAGGGAACAGTGGTTTTCCACTCCTTCAGACTGCCCTCTTCTGTGTGTCTGCCCTGGCATCCTGCTCAAGTGACCCAGGTGCTGAGCGGAGGTGGGGTATGGCAAGAGCTTACACAGAGAGAATTCAGGCAGGAAAGACTCTTCTGAGATCTTGGCAAAAAATCCTAGATCAAATTTTCAGATCGTGGCTACTTTTCAAAAGATTTATAAATTGGGAAAACAAAACAAAACAAAACAAAAAGGTGCAGATTTTTTCAGGATCAATGCACATCTTAAATTTAATTCATTATTAAGCTAAGAGCAATAGTTTTCCAAATAAACCCCACCATTTTAAGCATTGGAAAGCAGCATATTCTTATTTCCTAGCCTTGAAAACAGCTAAACTGTTTCTAGCCATGCCTTTTTTTTTTTAACTACCCTGAATTGGACAACCAGCACGAGCAATATCAATTCAAAGGGCTGACATCCACAACACAAAATAGCAAGTTAACTTCAATAATAGAAGTACCAAGCAAATCAAACTGCATCACTCCAACTTGTAAGAGTCTTGGAGCAAGTATGGTGGAGAATCCTGAAATGCTTCTCTCAGCACAGAAATACAAGACTCTTTTGCTTGCATTTTTTTCTCTAAAACTATACAAAGCCTGCCATAAATTGAAAACCCCAGATTTTTTTTCTCTGAGTTATCAGCATAAGCGACATTGACCTTAATATCACTGCATTTAAGCTTTCAGGCAGCAAGAGGAAGAGCAGAGTCTCTTGAAGAGAAACCAATTGTAAATTTCAATGCAGAAGATAAATATACTGAAGAATACATTAAACAGAATTTATAACACAAGCTCTTTTTATCCCTTCAGCTCTGTAACACAGACGTGATGAGACTTGGGTGAAATCCAACTGAAGGTGAAGGGCATGAGATCCACTCTCCTTTACGCAGGGTACATGCACAAAATATTTAGGCTCTTGAATGAAATGGATGGGTTAAAATTAGAAACCATCTCTTAAAATATGACTGGGATTGAGTTGGACATTTACAGGGTCTGACTGAGAGCTGAAAATGGAGCAGGAAAATGCTGAGATTTTTTTGTTCTGTTTTGTTTTGTTTGGGGCAGTGGGGATGGGCTGATTACGTCTAAATGGGTGTCTAAATAAAGGGATAGAAAGGAAGGACCAACCAAAACAACCCCAACTCAGATCAACAGTTTGGGTCAGAGAAGGTATCACTAATTGCACTTATTGGTTTTCCCTGAAATGAGGAACATTCTCTGCCAACCTGGCAACTCTCGTTGCTCTGCAGAGTAAGGATTCCAAAGCAGGAGTTGCTTGCACCTACAAGTAACCAAAGTGTAAGTCTCTGCAGTAAATAAAATTTCTACTAATTACTCTGCCTGCTATAAACATATTTGCTTTTAGTGACAGACCAGAGGTTTTGAAAAATTTGGAAGAAAGACTTTCCCTTCCTCCCTGAGCTTTGAAGCTGTATTGTCCACTTGATGAAAATATGAAAATATGAGCCGTGTTCTTCATATGACAATGCAGGAAGAAAAAAAAAAGGGAAATGAAAAAAATAATATCAACTCAGCACCATAATTTCATAACATTTTGGCATATTTTATTGTTTCCTCTTAACCTCCCCCTCATTCTTATCTCATGTACTGGCCCATCTATAGTAAAGTTTTAAATAAAAAGAGATTTAGTGAGCCAACTGCACCTTTCTCTAGGGAGTTGCTACTGAAATTCCTGATAACGCCAAACAATGGAACTTTTTTCAAAGAGTTACAGAGCGCAATGAAAATGACATAAATTATCATTTAGAAATTGCATCCCTTTGAATACATTTTTCCTTCATTATTCATAGCAATTTTCTAGAAAAACAAGCCATCATAGACCTTTCCACGGAGTAACTTAACTAAGCTAAGATATTAGCAGTAGAAGCGGGATTCCTTGGTTACTACCATTCTGTATTTCTATTTTAAATTGCTTTTTATAAAAGAAACAGTTAGGGAGAGGAGTGACTCACGAGTAAAAACAACCAATTAAAACTGTAGCAGAGAGGACACGGATTAAGTTGGTGCAACCTTGACTCAGCTGTCCATAAATTGCATGTAGTACTTCTGGAGCTGCTCTGAGGTATCCCACTAGTCTCCTCCAGGAAGGGGGAAGTCCCTTGAAGATCACCTGCCACAGCTGCCCAAATGTGGGGTGCCCTGGGTACCCCACGGAATTTCAAATGGCACCTTGTATCTGAGCATAGAAAACTCAGTCAAGCTCTTAGTGTCCACATCACGTTATGCAGACAGAGGCACAGAGAAAGAATGTGCTTTAATCTGGAGCTAACTTTTTAATACCTGAAAAATGGTAGCCTATTATTATAGAATCATAGAATAGTTTGGGTTGGAAAGGACCTTCAAAGGTCATCTACTCCAACCTGCAATGAGCATCTTCAACTAGACCATGTTGCTCAGAGCCCCATCCAACCTGACCTTGAATGTTCCAGGGATGGGGCATCTACCACCTTTCTGGGCAACCTGGGCCAGTGTTTCACCACCCTCAGTGTAAAAAAATTCTTCCTTCTATCTAGTCTAAATCTACCCTCTTTTATTTTAAAGCCATTACCCCTTGTCCTACCGCAACAAGCCCTGCTAAAAAGTTTGTCCCCATTTTTCCTGTAGACCCCCTTTCTGAGTACAGATCAAACTGACGTGGAAACTGGTGCCAAAGTACGATTGTAATACTCCTCCTATACGTAAGTGTGGATTTATGGATAGTTGGAAATATATATCAATAACAGATTGACCTCCAAAATATAAACCCTGAGGCCCATTCATGCAAGTAAATCAATGTGTGCAACAAACTTGTGCTAACATTCTTCATTTAGGCAAAGAGGAGATGAAGAGGTGTAGATGCTCTAACACTTCCCTTTTCTTCCCTCAAAGCCATGCCTTGTCTCAGGGATGCCACTGGAAGCCCAAGGGAGACAAAGGGGAGACTTACCAAGATCAAAGGCTCTTGTGTGGTACATCTTCAATTGGTGGAAAAGTCATTGCCATGTTTTAGCTTATTCATTGCCTAATTTAGGTGCCTAACTTATCTACATGGTGGTAAAATCAAGTCCTCCACCCTCTGCCAGGGTGCCCCCAAGGGGGAAAGGATTAGTTGGAGGATCCCCCTGCCTGGAGAAAGAGGACCCAGCCTCGAAGGGGCTGCTGAGGGGTTTGCTCATCCCAGCAGACAGATGGTTGCACATCCCGGTCAGATGCAGGCAGAGGGGCTCCTTCAAACTGGGGAAGACACTAATCCCATTTTTAGGGGGTTCTCTAGCAATTTGATTAGTGCAAAAAGGGGGACAGGCCTAGAAGTGTGGCTTTGCTAACATTATGTTTATAATTTCTGGCTTCAGTAGAGAGATTAACCAGCCCAAGAAAGTAGGATCAGTGTGGGATTTAGGCAGACCAAATCCTATCCCAGGTTTTATGCTATTTTGATTTCTTTAGTCTCCTGCCAGCCCAATACACAGATCTGCAGGAATCCCTCTTCTTCCAGCTTCATACACGCTCACAAATGCCAAAATTAACAAATCAAGATTGCATTTAATTCCAGATGAGCACATCTGAATTGCTCTGTCTTATGATAATATTTTGCATCTTATTCAGAAGAAATGCATGCATACTTAAACAACTAAGCAAAACATTTCAAAATCAGTTTCTAGCTCACATGTCTGTCCCCGAATCCAAGCCTATGCATGAGTTCTCCCCCTCTCTCCCCAGTCGGGGCTGTCTGGTGGAAGGGAGAACTAAGGAATTGGGCTCCAACAGTGTCAGGCAGCGGAAGACAGTGATTGCAGGTCACTCATGGGTGAGACATGGACACCATGGTGCTGCCAGGACTGGGACCCTTCCAGAAGGACCACCGCAGGCAGTGGTGAAAGTGCGGTGATGAAAGCTGGGGTGCCCAGGAAGGCCAGCACCATGATCCTGGGCACTGGGGAGGTGACCCCATTAGGTTGTAGGGCCCCCCATCCTTTAAGGTTGGCAGTCCCGGGGGCTCGGCTGCAGCTGCACAGGAAGACTGCAGTGGAGAAGGTCACTGCACAGACACAGCCTGCCCTCAAGGATAATTTCCTACCATTGCACCCTCCTTTATTGTTTTCAGTGCTTCTTCACCATGCTGATCCTCTATTTTTCAAAGGCAGGTGCAGCATAGAGGGGTCTCCCCGGGACTAACACAGGACAGCTCTTGCCGAAGCTCAGACCTGACCTGCACCGGCCCTAAGTCATTTCAGACGAATCTCAGAGGAAGACCTGGCAGTAAATCAAGAGGTTCGAGTTCCTGGTTGGGGAGTCCACTGAGTCTGTAAAACCACCCTTGAACATTTTGTTTAAACACTCCCTTCCCACCCCAGCCTTCCCCCTCCAACCATTGTGAAGCAATAGCGAAGCCGAAACCGGGGAATTTCTGAAAAATAGCTCCCTTGTATAGGGGACTGAGAAATACCAAGCGAATCACCAAGCGATGAAGACCTAAATCCCTAAGAGCTTATACATATGCATTAAAAAGAGCGGCTTGAATGTCAACATAAATAAATATAAAGCTGATTTTACACTACAGGATTATGCTTGGGAGGGAAGGTTTTCCTCCTGTCTTACACAACCAAACTTCAAAAGAAAACTCCCTGTGAAACGCTACTGGGTTTCTGCAGTAGAGCAGGCAGCTCTTGTTGGGCAGGACAAAGCTTTTTTCTGTTGGAGGGAAAAGCTCCATTTGGAAGATTTGGAAGCAATTTCTGCTCTCCCTTTGCAAAGTGCAAATCAGGACAGTTTGTAACAACACAGAGCTATTGAGATGCGGGGAACTATTTACATAAGTAAGGTAAGCAGGATTTGACCCAGCCCCCGTGAGCCTTGCAGATAGCATTGTCCTGTCAATTTTCACTCCCTACAGCAATGAAGCCAGATAAATGGCTTCCTGCCATATGGCATCACCTTTTTACAAGAGA
This sequence comes from Tringa tobata, assembly GCA_033628505.1. Lineage (NCBI taxonomy): Eukaryota > Metazoa > Chordata > Aves > Charadriiformes > Scolopacidae > Tringa > Tringa tobata. Next base: position 5,018,175 of record JAHREE010000278.1, on the reverse strand, counting down.
TCATGCGGACGTGGCCATTGGCCTCTAGATGCTTTGGAGGGAAGATCCCATTTCGCTTCACAACGTAAATTCCAAAATGTTTTCCAAATCTGCCATGTAGCATGAGTTCTCTGATGAAATATATAAAGATGTCCTAGGCAAGGGTACCAGGAAAAAGAAGACTGGGGTGTGCTAGCTGTGGGGTTCCATATCTTCTGCTCTCCCCACTCAGCAGGATGGGACTCTGCATGCGACCTGCGTGATTGCTCCGGCTCATTATTGCCTCTTTTCACTGGGCAAGGCTCTGTACATGGTATTTGGAGCCATTTGTGATGATTTCAGTGCCAGCAGATACCAGCCCAAGTTTTGAACAGCACCTCTCATCGTAGGGCTTAGACCATCAAATGAACAAAGTTTAATAGCAGAGTTTAGCCTGTTAGTCAGAGAAGATCTAAGTAGTTCTAAGGCTGTCCTTTAGCCATAGATAGAATCATAGAATCTTTGAACTGTCCGGGTTGGAAGGGACCTTTCAGATCATCAAGTCCAACTGTTGACCTGACACTGACAAAAAGGCAACGCTAAACTGTATCGCTAAGCAATGCTTCATCTCATCCTCTACTGCCCCTCAACTGTAGACAAGCTAGTCAGAGAAAATAAACAGCAGCATTCAAACTTGACTCAAGAAAAGAGCAAATCTCTAAGGAAAGCACTCCTCCCTTCTTATTTATGAAACAAAACTCTAGAGTCTCACCCCTCCAGGAGGGATCACTCTATATTCTCACTGTATGTAAAATTTACCCTGCCAAGAAGCAGCCGATAAACTCAAATCTCTCCTCACAGCGTGAGCTTCTTAATGCCTCCGCCTCATTTGTTCATCAGCACTTTATGAGAAAATAAACAAAAACACTGTCTGTTTGCCCATTGTCATCAAGAGCATCGGAACGCTTCCTGCCGGGAGAGGTGGTTGTACCACCCTCGGAGCAGAGGCGATCGCATCTTTCTTCTGCCTCTCCATTTACAATGGCCAATCTACAAAGCCAGAATCCCAGGGAGCTTAATCAAAAGCCAGAAGACACCCCAGGGTACGTGTTATTGTCTAATAAGAGTAAGCAGTGCACGTTGTTAGCACCAGCATCAGGCTAGCGTCAGCGTTTCTGCGTGCTCGGGCATCCCTGGGAGGAATCCTGCTGCTCTCACAGGGCAAGAATTGCTACAGATGTAAAAAGCAGGCTCTCACAGCCGGGCGATACGTGGGTTTTCACCAAGGTAAAAATTAAAAATGGGTCCTCAGTGTTCCCCCCTGGTAACAGTTTTCTCCCTCTCGTCAGTTTGAAAAGAACATTTAGGCTTTCTCTAGTTACAGCGAACACTGCCCCAAAATATCCCCGTCACGGAAAAGGAGGAGGATCACAGGGGTGTTTAGGTTAAAAACCACTGATTTCATTGCAAGCACATTCCCAGTGTTTTAATGTATTTTTAAAGCACAGTTCTGTGAGAAGCTCAGGGCAGCTCCTACCATCCATCCCTCAAACTAGGCAGCAGCGTATGGGCAATTTCTGTATGATTATTGTGGTGGATTTTTTCCTAAGTGCCTTCTTTTCTTCTTCTGTGCTTTTTTGCAGTCTCTGGCTTGCTTTTTTGCCACTGTTCCCCCTCAAATCCGTATTCTTTTCCTCCGCACTTGGTCCGTTCTAACAGTCTTGTTTCTTCCTTGTTTTTAGCTTCTCAGCTGGGTAGATGTGGATCATCTGACCACACTTCTGGGCCTAAAGCGTGCGTGTGTCCAAGGAGCCAGGGGCAGCCAGCGTGCTGGAGCTCCTGCGTGCTTTGCTCTCCTGGCATCTCTCCGAGGAGAGGCAGGGAACTGGTTTGTACAAAGATGGGTAATAGCACTCCTCTGCCTCCGGCCTTCACGTAAGGAGGAGCGTGGAGAAGGTGCTGGGGAGGGGATTCACAGTCCACAGGGAGCTCCTGTGCCCAAAGGTAGGGGTGAAACCACGACCTGCTTCCACCGCTGCTCACTGTACCTTAAAAGTGGGACAGAAGATGTACACGTGCGACTATAAGTGCTGAAATCAGGGGAGATATTCTGCTAAGTCCTATTTATACCACACTTAGGCAAAGGGAGAACTAAAAATCTCAGCATCTTCCCTTTGCATTGATTAACTGGTTAATAAGGGGAAGAGGAGATGAAGCAGGAGAGACCTGGGCAGACCTATATAGCCATGGCAGCTGAATGCTGAGATGTTCCTTCAGTAAACGTGTTGTCCCGTCACACCACAGTGCCACCACAGCGCTCCTTCTCCTCCACAGCCACAGGGTGGGAAGGTGCATCTCCAGCCCACGCGTTGTCCTACGCCATGATTCCTATATACTGTATATTCAGGCAGGTAGCAGACTAAGGTGTTGAAGCCTTTCAGAAGTGGTGGGAAACCTGGTGTGGAGAGCATTTTTCCCAGCAGAAGTACCTCCTGCAGAGAAGGTCTTTTCATTTGAAGTCAATTCTAAAATGACTGCTGAAAGGATTTTGTACTCTGCTTCAGTGGGGAACTGGGACTCCACAGCAGGTTTCAGGTCTCCCTCCTCAAAAGTGTTGTTAGGCTGGTACCAAGTGTTTCTCACGTGAGACTTTTTGCATTTTAATGTTACAAAAAAAGCCCTTGAGCTTTAAAATTCTTCCTGCTATCACCTACCAGCAGCCAAATTTGCATAAATATAGCTAGAGACAAACACGCACACAAAGATATAGTTATAAAAGAATAAAAGGAGCACTAAGAAAACTAACAAAAGCCAGGCACAGCTCAGCAGTTCTCGCTGACTTGGTTTCTTGTACTGCCAGAGACCATTTTAAAAGGCAAATTCTCATCAGATATTGGGGAGGGAGGGAAGGGAAGGAAATTCATGACAGATTGTGCTGTGAATTCCTAAGCCTGGAGTTTTGTTTGTGATTTATCATTGCTAAGCCTTATCAACCACTGATTGAGTCTTTCCTCTCTCAGCCCTGGAGGGTGGCAGTCTCTGGTCTCCTGCGGTTCCCTCCCGGCCGACCAGCTTCTCTAAATGCTAATCAGATGATACGGACCCTTCTGTGATCTTGTGAAGGGCTCTATCAGCAGTTTGGTAGAAACACCGTCATGTAAAAATGATACTCCCTTGTCATCCCCGAGAGGTGTCTGCCAGGAAGCAGGGTAGAAACACAACATCAAATGGCTTGTATATTGTCAGCTCCTACAGTTCTCCCTCTGATGTGTGGAAGTGTGGACAAACACTTACCTGACGTGGCGTGTTACAGAACTGGGGCTTTCGCAAAGAAAAGAGATGTTTTATAACTCATGAATTTCATTTATTTGCTTGCTAAACTGAATTAAATGCAGACAAAACCTGTGCTTTTTCCAGACAGGACAAATTTGGGGCCAAGGTCCTAGTAACTTTAATTTTCTCAGGGAAAATATTGTAAGCATCTACAGGCAATAGGGCCAGCAATTGCCCAACACAGAAGCAAGCAAGAGAACAGTGCTCCTTCCGACACAGCCACGCAGCCAAACACCTATTCCTCGGCGCAAACTGCAGGGCTGAGGAGCAATTCTGCGTCTCCTCTGGATGGGCAAAGCTCCTTGTGATGGGGATGTGGCTGGTACGAGAGGTATAAATGCCTTCTTTCCATCACCAGTTGCTGTCTGATCAGCCCATGGAACAGAGGGTGGCCAAAGGCTGCTTTGGGAGTGCTGTGTCTGCCCAGTGCCTCTGTTGGGACATAGGTTCTCCAAGGACTTCTTGCACAGAGCTTGCAGAGCACTTTTCAGGTGCTCCGCCAAGCTCAGAGGGTTGCAGCTCCCAGTCGTGGGACTGTACCAATATAGTTCCCATTGAACCAATATCCAAAATAATAATGTACAAGACAATCCAAATGCTGGGCACTGCCTGCCCTTCCCTTTCAGATGCTCTTCCCTACTCCACAGGGTGTCCAGCCTCAGCAGAGGAGTGGGTGGGCTGCTCCTCGCCAGCCTCAGAGGAGAGTCTGGATTGCCCTCTGGGGCAACCAGATTCTTGAGACAGTCCAAGGAGAGAGGAAGGCACCTTTTCAGGACTGGATCTCTCTCCAGAAACCTGCAGAGGCACCTGCATACAATTCAGCCAGGGGGCTACAAGGGACATTCTTCTCTGGCCGCACAATGATGTTCTACTGTCCAAACACAAAAATGATGCAAAGCGTAATTAATTCCTTTTTGGTATTACCATTCAGGTTAAAGCTAACTTGGCTTGTCTCATTGCATAGGCCAAAAAGTTTCAATCTGGGATCAGTCACAAATAATTTATTGATTTCAGGTTGTTAGCAAACAGAAACTATCCCACCCTACACCCAAAAGCAGCGTAACAGCCTTTGTTTGAGGAAAAAAACGAGCCCTTGAGTGACAATACACCAGAAACACCCACCAAACGAATCTGCCGAGTTGAAGATATTTGAAGAGAGATTTTCTTCTAAAAATATGTCTTAGGAACACAGGGGCAGCCTCTAACCCCAGGCCACGAGGAACCCATTCCCCAGCACAGGTATCCAGCAGCAGGCTGCCCCAGAAGCATCTCACCAGCAGATTGATGTCTGGTCTAGTCTCCAGGTGAGACTAGGTCTAGTCTCCAGGTGAGAAATACCACCAGGGGCTTCAGGGGCAACAGAGTGGCACCAACATACCCACAGTCACCGTACGTTACTGGAGCAGGGTGGTTCTAAACTCACTGCAGGGCTGCTTTGATTCATTAGCACCAAAGCGGTTTCAGATATTAATTACTGCTGGCACTGCAGGGCCAAGTTCAGATCCCCAGGCTTTATCCAGAAGTGTAGGAGACTATGGAGATACAACCTGATATGTTTATCTTTGCGAAGCACGCTCTCTGCCTCAGTCGTGTGCCAGATGTAGCCACAGCTGCAGGAAGTTGTTTATCTGCCCCCATGACCTTGCAGAAGTGTCGGGCGATGGTAAAATCATGTTTTTATTGAGCATCTTTTCTCTTCAACTGGAAGAGTTGAAGAGAATCAGTTAAAATATATTTTAAACTCTATAAGGAAGCCAATCACTGATATTGCTGAGCTTTGTAATCCAGTTATATCCTTTACTGTCTGCTGGTTGTAAGAATTTATTTTGGGGAGCTGGCTTGGAAAGGTTCACTGAAAATAATTAACAGTTTGAACACCTGTGGCAGCCACTCTTAATGGTGCCCTTCCTAAATCTCCTGAGTATTTATTGCTCTTTATATCTCCACGTGTATGTTATAGAAACTTACTCTATCACGTGAGATGTACTGTGACATTATTTTGGAGCATAAGGAAGATGCTAATTAGCCTTTGGCTCAGTTTTTCAGGACTCCTGGGGCTTGCAGGCACTTGGTGCCCCTGGGGTTTCACTAAGTGGTGAACTCACCGAATCCTCCTAGGTGCCTCTGAAAATTTTAGTCTTTACAGTCCTCTGAAGGAAAAAACATACCATGTGTCAGATAGTTCTGTTGAAATAAATTTACAGCTGCAAACGACGGAGCAAGAGCATTTGTCAGTAGAGCTAGATACTAATATACATTGACTGATCAACACCGTGGTGTAAGTGATAGTCCTGAGCATGGGAGAAAAAGGATTAAGCAAAATACAAGTGGTATGTATCCATCAACCTTATCACTCAGGAGAAAAAATAACAGTGTCATTAGCTAAGTTTCCAAAATAGCCCAGTTTCCTGCTTGAAAGTCAATCCTTCAGAAACAGGTTAAGCCTTCATTTTGTTATGACATGCTGGTAAAGTCACAAGGGTGCCTTTGGTCTTTTTCTGTCAACATTAACGTGCTAAGTGAAAATCATTGTTCGAATGGAAAATACTTGGTTGCCTCATAATACATTATAATTATCAATGCTTCTTTTCAGTCGAACAGCAGTTGTATCACAGGAAGATCTTGTTTACCAGGAAGAAAGTAAGTAAAAGAATTTGGTGATGTTTTGTTTTCATTTTTTCTTTCTACTTTAAATCACTTATTTGAGCCAAATTAACGTTTAAATTTCAGTAATTGTTTATCTTTTGCATTTTTAGAATAAGCAATGCAATTAATAGTAATCTAGTCACTTGAATATTAAATCTTCCACATAACATTAAAATCAGTGCACATTTATTATGCCTGCTGGTGCTGTATTCAATTAGCTGCTACTTTCTTAGCTGGTGACTCCCAGACACTGGCAGTAGCTGTGTTTAGACACTTTTACTACGTGCTCATGACAAAACCACAGAGCCATAGATGCTTTAAAGCTCCGAGTAGATCCCCGTAAAGATGAGGCTTCTCTTGAAACTTTGCACTGACTGGAGGTCAAATTTGAGAATTACATAATTCTTCACAGCAATCTCGTTTGTTAGGGCCCAGAGATAATCTGTTTACATTTGGATTCAGACCTGATTTTCTTTTCAGTTAATTTAGTCTTCTCGAAAGGGTCAGGAGCAAATATCTTATTTAGCTGCAGGGAAATGACAACTCGGGTAGGAGCGGCATAAATTCCCCACCTGTTCCTACTGAGTTGCCTCATTTTTTTTTCTCTGAGAGGCATCCTGATGGGGTTGAATGGGTAGGTCCATCTCTACAGTCATTTTGGCCTTGGAACTTCTACAGTGCCTTTGGGAAAGGTGCCTGATGAGAGCTGCTGTGGTGGCGTACCGTGGTGTGGCTCCTTGTGGTTATCAGACTCGAGAATTCCTTTCACAGGGGACACCAAGTAACCATTAAAGGTGAACAACTCTCACCACTGATGTGGGGACTGACTAAACCTACAATCAAGCTCCTCATCCAGGATCTTCTAGTTTCTCAGTGGAAAGTAAATTCTTATTTACTGATCTGGCTTAGATGACCGAATTACATAGCCTTAGAGCACATATTTTTTTCAAAAACGTTAGCTTGAATCTATGCCTTATATGAATCTTTACTTCCTAAAATCCCCTTTTCCAAAGGCAGAAGAGCCCCACTCTAGGCAAAGACACCCTCTATAAAAACCTAAAAGTGGACCTAGGACATAATCCTGTTATTTGTGAACACAGTAGAAACCCACTGACTTCACAAAATTATCCTCATGCATTTTTAGTGACACATGATGTTGACATGTAAAATATTTGAGGTTTCGGTTCAACTATCAGACAATTAGTTGGGCCAAATGAACACACTGTCTTACTCAAACTAATCCATACTTAGGTATTGGTTGATAATCATTTAAACACACACTCCTATTGCAACAGGATGGCTTGTGCAATCCTTGAGCATATAATATAAACTGACTAGGAAAGTTAGATTTCTTCTCTGTCTGGCGTGGATGAAATTGCTGCCAGAAGAGTGGGATTCATTCTGGTGCTTGCAATCAAAGGGTGATTCTGCTCACCTGAAAAAGATTCAACAAACAGCCATAAAGGAAGCATGTCTTTCACAGACAGCTGCAAGTGGTGGTTCTCATCTAAATTAACAAATAAGAACAAGGACTATTTGATCACAGGTGCATGCACTTGTGGTGAGTCTGCAAGATGGATTTTTCAATCTATAGGAGACCAAGGTACGCTAAGTCTAGAGAGCAAGAAGCTGAAGTCACACAAATTCATACTGGAAATAAAGTGTAAACTTTACAAAACATTCTACCTGAAAAGAATCCAAAAAAGTGCTCCTAAATCCACCATTGGGAAATTTTGGGGAGCTCTAGTTTAAAAATATAGCTCAAGTGCTCTGTGCTTGCTGTTCCTTTTCTTGCACAAACCTCCAGTTGAGAGCAATGCAAACGGTGATGCTACGAGAAACTCAGGACCGGATGCTCTATATGTAATTTCAACTCAGGCATAAAACAATAGAGGTTGTATTTTATATGTGGCATCACTAATGTTCAACAGTTTCTTAAAACATGAACATTTAAAAAAATGTGTGTTTTGCTTCATTAAGAAACAGTTTAAAAGTTGAACAAACCCTTTTATGTCTCCTCCTGAGATTTATCTTTTCATGTCCCTATGGTCTATATTTCTTTTGTTCACACCATAAATCTAGGTTCCAAGCCAGATATTTGTAATAAGTCTATAAAGAAAACAGAAAGAGGTGTGGTAAGTTTATCAGCTTGAACCACACATTTAAGTTTCTGGTGTACATAAAAATTCCAGACTTAAGTCTCTTGACTCTCCCTTCCAAAACATTTCCTGCATGGTTTTAAAAAAAAAAAAAAAAGACACAGAGAGAGAAAAGAGGAGAGAAAAAGAGAGGGAGATTTTTGCACAGGAAAGACACAAAGTAGTTTGAGATTTGTAAAATAGCAGAATTTATTGGATCTTCAGTAGTGGCATGTTCAGACTAGCCCCACTGTCTTCCCGCGATGGCCAGGTTGGCTGCAGGATCCACCAACTTTGATTTCCAAAGCAGAGAAAAAGGAGGTAAGTAAGAAGCCGTGGTATTTCTTGCTAAGATTTACGCCCGTTCTTTATTTTCAATGAGAAATGAAGAAAGAATCCCCTTTTGTTTCTGCAGGAGAGTGAGTATCGGGGTTTCGGTACAGACCAGACTGGAGCTCCCTCAAAGTGATGCCCCTCTGTGCCAGGGCTCGGCGTTGCTGGTGGGCAGCGGTGGGGTAGCTCCGTGTCTGTCCCACAAACAGGAATCCAAAACCCCAGGGTGGAAAACTTAGTGTTTCACAGAAACCCCTTTGTTTTTCCCTCCCTGGCATCTCAAAAATTCTGTATCATAACAGCTTAGTACTAGTCACAGAGAGACTTGAGGAAGCAGCAGAGAGCTGAGTAGAGTTATTTTCATTTCCTCCTAAGTAGCCTCTTCTAATTCATCAGATCACTTTCCAAGTCTCCTTAGATGTAAGTGGAAACAAATGCTGCACGCAGATAAAAGGAAGGAACCGAGCAGAGAAAAACATCCACTGTCATGGCATTTTTAGGTGTGACAAACACCGAAGCTGCCTCTCCAGCAGAGACATCACTCGCTAGGAATTAAACTATGCTTTTCCTGAAGTCCTCAAACAAATTGGAAGCCACTGATTCCATTAGGAGGTGGATTAGGCAGGACAGCAGGCTAAAACTGTCCAGATCGGGGTGAAATGAAAAACTAGACATTAGATGCATGTTTCCTGAGCCAGGATGGATTTTCAGAGGAGCACACTGAGCAGGTTGGGAGTTGAATTTAAGCCAAGGGGTGGCCTTGGTATGAAATGGTGAATTCAAAGGTTTCCACCAGACCCTCCAATCACTGAGAACCAGTAAGCAGAGGAGATACTATTAAAACTGATTATTTTTTTTTCACTATGAGGGTGGTCATACAATGGAACAGGTTGCCCAGAGAAGTTGTGGATGCCCCATTCCTGGAGGTGTTCAAGGCCAGGCTGGATGGGGCTTTGGGCAACCTGGTCTAGTGGGAGGTGTCCCGGTCCTTGGCAGGGGGGGTGGAACTAGATGATCTTTAAGCTTCTAAGCTCAGGACTATCACTTACACCACAGTGTTGATCAGTCAATGTATATTTCCTTTCCAACTTAAACCCTTCTGTGATTCTGTGATTTTTGCAGAGGTGGGGAGGAAGCAAGTGCTGTTGCTCCCTGGACACCAGGTCAGGCAGGGGCTGAGGACAAGCAGAGGGACTTGGCATGAGTGTTGCACAGATGGTCCCATCAAAATTCAGGCATGACGAGCAGCAGGCTGGCCATTCTCTGGACTTTCACAGCTCTTACATACGCTGCTCATGACAGCCAGACCTCTGACTATCAGCTAATAAATATGAGGGAGGTCCTGAGCTTAACTCTATCCCTGTTCAGCAAAGCCACTAAAGCTTGGTTTTAATCCTCTGCTGAACAGGGAGAGGTTCCTGAAATAAGACCTAAGTCAGCGGCAAGATAACTGAGTTTGAAGGATCAGGGAGAGTCACTCTCACCCACTTAGAGCTGGGACATGCCAGCAGTGTTCATGCCCCTCGCCAGGCCAGCCCACCAGGCACAGAGCCACCATGCAGGACAACCAGTGCTTCCATCCCTACGTCCCTGTCAATGAGAGCAGGAGAAAGGGCTGCTGACACCCTTCTGAAATGGTCTAAATGACTGGCAGATGAGGAGAAGTCTTTATCACTTATTGCCCTGTGCCCTGTCTACCCTCAGCGTTGGCTCAGACAAGCCAGCCTCGAAGGTTTAGTGACCCTGCCTTGGCTGTATTTCTTCTGGCACCTACGGGTTGCGGCGTTGGAAAGGAAAACCTAAATTGTTTGGACACGCTGGTCCAAATTGCTGCTGTTTTCATCTACCCCTTTTTTCTCCCTTTAACTGCTTCAAGGACTGGGAGTGATTTCAGTGGGTAAAGCATGGCAGAGCCATGGGCACAGCAGAGCCATGGGTACAGCAGAGCCAGCACACTGCTCTGTGCTCCTGGCACGGAGGGCAGAGGCACACACAAGCAATACATCCCCATTGCTCTGACAGTCACCTTGTTGCTCTCCTTCCAAGGGTTTTGAAGCCCCTCAGGGTAAGATTTCATTAAAACAGCCCAGAAACAGGCAGTCTGGAGAGCACAGGCTGCTTCTCCTCCCAGGTAACTGTGCCAGCCCCGCGTGACCTCAGCTTTGTTTTGAGTCCCGACAATAAGAATATTTATTAACTGCTGTCTCGATGGCTGGTCGGCACACAATGAATCTGGCAAGTCAGTGGTGACGTTAGCCAAAGCTGCTTGCAGTGTCTGAACACAAGAGCTGAGATTATTTATGGTTGGAGACCCCACACGCCTCCATCATATCTACCCCCTCATAACCGTTTATTTTTCTAGCCCCTAGTTCAGAGACCAAGAGAGCAGCCTGTGTCAGTGGAAACCTGTAGGTAAGGCACTACAAGTAATTAACTTGTGGATGACCTTTTATTTCCTTTAGCAATTCCAGACTTTTTTTTTTTTTTAATTAATTATTTTGCCCAGCCCTGCACAGAGATGCAAATGAAGCGGGTACCGGCTTGCTTGCCCAGCTCTATCACAAAAACCTTTCTGGCTTCTCACGTGTCTATCAACCCGAGAAGACCATTTCCACCAGGAGAACCTGCAGCATATTTTTCAAAATGCTTTAAAACCAGTCTCAATCCCCTGCTCCCTTGGTTTGGATGCTGCTGTTATAAGAGTTTTTGCCTCTTAATTCTGTGCCCCTGACTCAGGAGCTGGCAGGTAAGGAAAGCTCAGCTCTCCTACCTAAAAATCACCAGCTCAGCTGCATCTGAACACACTTGCAGCACGCAATGCTCTTCAGACACCCTTTCTGTCTCGGCTGTAGTCAATATTTATTACCATTCTTCAGGGGTTTGTGGTCTTAAGCCTCTAATAAATATTTATTGAGAAAAATACTAATGTAACACTTTCCTGATAAATATTTACTAGAGATTTTCTGTCGAGAAGCACACCAGGGAAAAAAAATATTGCTTTAAAAATCTGTTACTACAAAAAATCAACTAGAAAAGCAAGCCAAGATAAAAATTAATCAAGCAGCTGGTAAAAAAGAGTATACAAAATTTAGCATATGCCAGCAAGGGAAGAACACAGCAAAGTAGGGGTTTGCCAGAATAAAACAAGATGTGCGAGCTAAAGTGGAGCTAATTCTGTTCTTGCTTCCAGCTTCATTCAGAACTAGACTGGGATTTGTAACCACAAGCTACAGATAAAATTAATTTCCTATGAATAAAATCACATTCTCTTGCAGAGAGACACCTTCATTTGGAAATACTGCAAAGCCAGCACTAGTTTGTGTCATTTTCAACCCGCGCATCAGAGCGAAAGCTTGAGCTCAGATGCATTTAGGACCAAGCCCTGCTAAGATCCCTCAGCAGTTTGAAGCACGAACCAGATACAACTAGCACAGACCTCACACAATATCCATCCTATCACCTCTTCGCCCTTTATAACAAATGTGTGAATACTTGTGCTAATAGGAAACCAAAGACGTTAAATTATCTTTCTGATATTGCACTGAGTTAATCAGGATGAGTTAATTTGCCAGGATGATATTTATACAATAAGGATAAATGGGGAAAAAAAATTGAATATTCATAAACAGCTTTCATTCCCCTGTGACATGTTTAAGTTTAGCAACACAAATGATTTTCTACAGCTGTTTTTACAGCTGTTAACTGTACTTAGTAGTTGAAAACTTGAATTTATTTCTAGTCACAGGTCACGGACAGTAAGGGTTCATTGAGCCGCTGTATCTTTCCCAAGGCAGGATCACCAGTAAGTACGAGCAGATACATGAATGAAGCCTATGTCTTCATGTTGTGGCACAACCCAGCAAAACACAGATAACATATGGAATAAAATACTCATCTGCATTCCGGAACAGGGCAAGAGCCTGGCATTTTCAAGTCTAGAGTTTGCCTTGATGAAACAGGCACTATCATCTCTGGAACACAGGCCTTCCATACCAAGGGAGAGGGACCCACTCTGGATGATGCTTATTTGAGAAGGTGTTTCTGCTACTCAGAAACAGCATTCCCATAGCCCACAATAAACATGGGTGATGGTCTTCAAATGTCCTGGTACAGGACTTTATGTATAGATTGGGTATCTAAAACAAACTCTGTTGCGTTCACAATTCTCTGTGTTCACAACATTGCAATACAAAATGAGGAGTCTCTTCTTTCCAAATGGATATGGATATTTGCGACGTGACCAGATCCACGGCCACATCCTGAACCTGTCTGTATCTAGGATCACCAAAACATAAGGACCTATTTTTCCCTCTTTTTCTCCATGGCAGATGAAATCTCAGAGTTAGAACACAAGTTCTACATAATAAAGAACAAATTCATAGCCAAGATTATTCTACAACTCATTTTAGAAAAAAAAAAAAAAAAAAAAGAAGGTAGTTTTCAGTCCTTGCTGCTGTGAATGACTCACATGAACAGCAGAACAGCAAGTGCCCCAACTGTGCTCCCCATGAGTGCTATGGACTACATGCAGGCTCCTTTTGACAGCCACTGGAGAGCTTCTCCAAGCTGTGGAAGTCAAATAAACTGTCAGTTGTGCTAATGCATGTTACAGCTTGGCTGCTCTGAAGTTTGCCCACACGTAGGCTGTGCTTTCAGGCTGGTCCTCTGAATGAAAAGCAACCTCAAAATGGAAAGGAGCCACAGAGCGGTCCACAAGATGAGGCGCAGACAAAGTCTTTCCCTTCAGATAGTTTTGAAGCAACTTTCCTCCTCCTGGAACAACTTCTACAGCCCCAGAGAACAGCAGCTATGTCCCAAACTCCCTCCTGTTTCCCATCTGATTCTTATGAAACAGGTACCATTGTTAAAATACTTTCTGTACAGCCCCAGAGGGCGTAGGAAAGGGCCACTAATGCCATCCATTTCCATGGAGAGCATAAAGCAGCATACAAATGGCCTTTGTTTCCTTGACCCTTCCCAATTGTGAGTTATAAATGTCACTATTACCTTTCTCACTGCCTGCCAAGTTTACTTAGAGCTCTCCCTCTTCAGCTGATAGCCCTGTTTAAACTAACTGCCCTCCATGGCTTTTATCAGCTGTTGGTCCTTCTCCTCTGGCAGGCAGTCGGTGCCCCTGAACTCTCAACTCTTGTGTTTGAGTCTGAAAATTTCAACAACAGGAATCTCAGGGAAAACCCTTTACTTTTGAACCCGTGCCTGAATGCAGCCTTTAGTCCAGGTAAAACCCAATCATTTTGCAAGCAAATCGGTCCTGGCATATTTCTAAAAGAACATAAACAATATACAGAAGATAGAAACAGGAGAGAATGGAGAATGTCTTCCATAAATCCTTTGAGGATTTTTGGTACAGAGTCAGACAATTATTTGCTACTATTAAGGGTCTGAATTTTTCTCCTGCCAAGCCCTGGGGCTGTATCATGGACCAGTGCCCTTTGACAAAGAAAGTATTAATGATGCATCCCTGGGAATTTTAAGTCATCTTCCCTGCTCTCATTTTAGCCATAACTTAACTATAATCTTAACTAAAGGTGTCTTTATTTCTCATTAAGCTATTCTGCAAATCAAAATGACTCTAGTGATCATTATGAACTTTAGGTAGCTTTCTCCCTTACAAACATCCTTAGATAATGATATATTTTTTAAATCTAAATGCAGGTTTATATAGCAAACAACTTGCCCAGACTTGGCTTTCACAGCCTGTGATCAACATTGTATCATACAAGCTGTAATAAAGCTGCTTTTATCCCCTGAGCGAAACTGCAAACTCTCTCAGATTGCTGGCAAGATACTTGCTAGCTGTGATCAGTGAAAACTCAGCAAATGATATAGCTGAATAGTCAATAAATCATATATCTTAGCGTCATAGCTCTAAGAGATGTAGAAGTCACCCCTTGAAGTCTACAGATTCATGTGTATGAATTATGGAGGTATGCAAACGTAACAGTGTTGATGCCAGCAGCAGGGCACCAATCCTACACGGGAGCTCTCCTCTTATCAGAGAGTAATTCCTGCTTTCCGTCAGCCTAGTGGGAACGCTCACATTTTCTAATTTGAAAGCCAAGGGCACGTAGTGATCCTTGAATGGTGGGAAGTGCGTTTCAGTGCAAGTTTCTCACATCTCTAAAAGCTCTTTTTTTTGTGCTCTGTGATTTATGTTTTCTTGGCCCCGGTATCTCGGTATTATCTTCCAATGATTAAAACCAGTGGAGCAGAGGCCAGTATTTTAGCCTTCAAAATGTAGCAATCTGTTGCCTTTCTTGGTTTATTTTCCCGCAAATCACAGAAGTGTGTGACTTTACCCCATTATGCTAATTAGCTGACTCAAGGAATGCACTACTAGTTAAAGTTTCTAGACCCACTGGTACCAACCAACTTAATTAACATAGATTATCACATCCCATAACAAAGCATCTAGATTTTAGGGTCCTTGCCCCATATTGGCTTTAAGCATGTTCATAAAGGTCTTATCCTAAATTCACATCAAATACTGTCTCACAGAGATTACCAAGACACCTACCTGTAGTTATTTTACTCACAAAGCTTTTTGGTGTTGGTTAACAAATGAAAACCTTCCTTGGAAAAAAATCTGAACAAACCAACCAGCAAGAAAGTATCTGAGTAACTGAGTAATTACCCTATTCTTCCTTATAAATTGAAAAAATCAACCAAAATTACCACATAAAATCAGTGGGTAAGTCTATTAAGTCCAGACTTGCTGTGAAATCTGCTCTGGGCTGGCCAGTAAGTGATGCTGATTTTTGTCCCTCACAGAGACAAATTCCTTCGAATAATATGATGGTCTGAGTTGGAAATCTCCAAAGCAGACCTGTACTCTCCCACCCCTACAGGCATTTCACATTATGGTCCACAGTGGCCCACACGAGTGGGGTACATAAATTTGAGCTCTCATCTGTTCACTCCAGCATTTTCTATAGGGTTCAGCCAAGCCTTGACCCTCCTTCCCACATTAGCACAGCACCTTTTCAGGCTCTTTCTCCATTCTCCTTGGTGAATAAGTTTTGTGATGTCTCACAGCAGCCTATAAACTCTCCCAGCAGGTCTCCTTAACAGGCAGGAAACACAAAGCAGTTACATTCCCAGATAACTCTCTTGTGTGGCCCAGGCCTTTGTGGAAAAGAGCTTTTTATTAATCAAGGTGAAAGCTTTTTCGCATGACACTCATCAAACCAACTCCAGATTCAGAAGGATAAATAATTTCTACCCATTTTTATTCTGGATCCTTTAAGATTTTCTTTCCATCAGGAGGATTTTCACCAAGGAGGACAATTAAGCTCAACAGCTGAGACACCTGTGTTTAGGAAGAAAAAAACTGGCACTCGGGAGATACTCATCTCCATCAGTTATACTAAGAAGCCACCTAACTAGCTTCAGCCAATTAATTTTTAGATGGGTAAAGTTAGGTAAACTGAACTCCACCCATGAAGATGGAATAAGTGTTACAGAGCTGAGAACAAATATTTGCCAGGAAAAGCTAACACGCAACCCCAAATGTTTGAAATTGTCAAATTACAAAGCCTACAAATGCTATCGGTGCATCGACTGTCACAAATTGCTAACGCCGGGTGGGACTGAGAGGTGAGAGCCCTGCTGTGCTGCGGGTGGAAGGGTGCTGGAAAGATGCTCGGAGGATGCTGAAAGGATGCTCGTGGAAGCTTAAAGGATGCTCAGAGGATGCTAGAAGGATGCTTGGGTACCTCCCGAGCTCTCCCGGAGCCCAGCGAGGAGCCGGCAGGCTTCGAGGGAACCGAAGAGTGCTGGTGCCACCTAGAGGGAACTATTCGTCTAAAAAGTTGGAAAATCATAAGCGCATCCGAGTGATATAATGTGTCACAGATGTACAGGAACGGGGAAAAAATTCCTAGATAGAATGGCTTTTACTGCTGTGCAGAAAACATACACAATTACGAGAAGGAGCAGCGCACACCTTACACCTTCTCCTCAACATACCTTGCAAATATAAATATAGAAGGTATATTTAAGACGACCACCTGCCGATTCCTCTCTCCTTCAAACCATTTCCCCGCCTCACGGCTGTATTCCTTCCCTTCTTCCTCCAATTATCTAAACTCCGATGAAATAGCTGGCAAACGGACCACATCTGGAGGTCGGGTCCTGCTTCCCTGCGCTGCAGTCGCACCGGCCACGGCTGGAGCCAGCTGGCAGCTGGGGGTGCCTTGGGCATCCGGGAAGCACCGACCGTGTGGCCAAGAAAGCCTCGGGGATGCAACTCCCCAGCCTTCTGCTGGTCGCCACCTTTGCTGAGTGACCCACCTGAAGTCTAGCATCTGCCCGTCCGACTGAAAACATGCTGTGGCTTTTACTTGCCACAGGAATAAGACAGATACCAAAAGGGACCTGCTCTCTCTGTTACAGCTCCACAGACACTCACTTCTTGTCCTTCTCTCCTATGCAACCTGGCAGAGTGCAGAGCAAGGCTTGGCTTGTGCCAACCAAATCCCTCTTTCCCTGGCTTTGCTGGCTCCACAGGTGGCAGGAGCCAAGGAGAAACAAAGCCTCAATCTTACCATGCACTGCGGACCCCCACACAGAGCCTTTCTGCTCACTGTTCCTTAAATAAAGGTTAATTGAGGGAGGAGTATTGGACATTAATTTGCTCCTTCACTGACCTGCATGTGAGCTGTACTTCCATGGCTCGGGGTTAGGTAAATTTAGGAGGGGACTGAAGTGCCGAGAAGCTGGCTACCTGTCACCCCAAGGGGGAACAAGGCACGATGCACAGCGTGTCCCTGGGTGCGTGTGACTGTCCTGCCAGAGCCCTGCTGTCGTTCATCAGCTCCATCCCCCAGCAGCACACAGGCAGGCCCTTTGGCCATCACTGGGCACTGTAGCAGCCACATTCCTTACCCTTCGCTTTGCAAACGCACCCAAAGCCCAAACTGCACCCACAAATATCATTTGGCTGCAGGGGACCTGCTCACTACAGGGCAGGGCCATGCCACACACCCAGCCAGGAGTCTTCAGACCACGATTTCATGAAAACGGCATCCACATCGACCAAGAAAATTGCTGAGCAAAGCTATTTTAAGTTTTAAAAGTTTACTGCTGAGACAAAGGAAGGACCCTCTTTATGGGCCAGACCATTTCCACCAGGAAAATCTGCAGTTTATTTTTAAAAATGCTTTAAAACCAGTCTCAGTCCCCTGCTCCCTTGGTTTAGATGCTGCTGTTTTAAGAGATTTGCCTCTTAATTCTGTGCCCCCAACTCAGGAGCTACTCCTGTGCCACCATGCAGGTGACAGCGCTGGTGGGTAAGGAAAGCTCAGCTCTCCTACCTAAAAATCACCAGATATTTATCACCAATTGAGCTCCAACTATTTTTTCCCAAAGAAATGTTACAGATGTCATGAGTGCTTTGGCTGAGCATGTGCTGCTTGATGGGATACACTGACAGGAGGGTTTCTATCTCTGTTTAGGAAAGTACATTGGTAAAATTTAAAAATTCTCTTTCAATCAAGCCTGATCTACATCAAAAAAAAAAAAAAAAGATACTATGTGTGTTTGGTAGCTGGTTGGGATGCAATTAAAGTACCCATACATAATTCAGTACCACACAGGAAAAACTCATCCACACCTTTAAAGATACCTTGGAATTTACCACAATAAAGGTAGCCACATTGGCGTTTTGGAAGCGTATCGCTATCGACACAACTTCCTCCTGAAGTTAAAAACCTGTGTGTGCTTCAGTGAGCTGCAAGGTGTTGGCCATTGCTTTATTCTCTTAATCTACCACTTTCATGATGGCTTGAAGTAGCACTACAGACTAATCAAATTAGGTTGTCCTATATTTAAAGACTGGGAAATACAGTCTGATTATTTTTTCCTTAGAATCCTGACTTAAAATCTTATTTTACTCCAGAGCATTATTAAGTACTAGCATAACTATGCCCACACTAAACATCATTGCTTTTCTCATATGTATTATGAAAAATTTGAAATACCTTTCAGCGTCTCTGCAGAGGCAGTGAGTCAGACAGTTGACTCAGTGATGTTTAGTCAGATAACTCAGCACCTGAACACCAGCCAAGTCATACTCAGGTCTCTCTTACGAAGGGAAGACTCGACCCGCATGCATGGATGCAGGTCATTTCGTGGGGGTCCCAGAGAACTGCCTCCCTTTGGTGCCAAGCTGATTGGCTTCTTGATTTCTCAGGGGGTAAGGAAGGCAAGGAAAGCCTTTCCTTTCTTGTCGTAGAACAGGTTGGGTTGTACTGGACCTTAAAGATCATCAAGTTCCAACTCCTCTGCCACAGGCAGGGACATGTCCCACCAGACCAGGTTACTCAAAACCCCATCCAGCCTGGCCTTGAACACCTCCAGGGATAGGGCATCCACAGCTTCTCTGGGCAACCTGTTCCAGTGTCTCACCACTTTCAGAGGGAAAAATTTCTTCCTGAAATCTAATCTCAATGTACCCTCTTCACGTTTGAAGCCACTAGCCCTCATACTGTCACTACATGCTCTGTTCCTCTGCTCCCCATCTCTCCTGGAGCTCCTTTAGGTACTGGAAGGGGCCATAAGGTCTCATGGAGCCTTCTCCTCTCCAGACTCAACAATCCCAGCTCTCTCGGCCTGTCCTCACAGCAGAGGTGCTCCAGCCCTCTGAGCATCTTCATGGCCTCCTCTGGGCCTGCTCCAACAGGTCTATGTCCTTCTGATGTTGGGGCCCCCAGAGCTGGACGCAGCATGGCAGGTGGGCTCTCACCAGGAGCGGGGGTGTTCCACAGACTACCGGGGAAGGCCACGGCGAGACCAGCGGCTTTGCCTCTCCCCGGGGCCGCTAAACGCCCGGCACCTCCCCTAAGGCCGCCGAACCGGGACGGGAAGCGGCCATGGAGCCAGCGATACACTTGGTAACGGCGTAAACGCAGTCCCCCGCCTCAGCGGTTCCCGCTCACGCACTCCCAGGGCGGGGAGAGGAAGGGGAAGGAGAACGGGAAGGGGAAGCGCAGCCACCGGGCCCCGCGGTGGGCGGAGCGGGGCGGGCCTGCGGCGGGGCCGGGGCCGCGGCCATGGCGGCGCTGCTGGCGGCCGCTTGGGCCTTGCTGGCCGCCGCCTTCCTGGCGGCCCTACTGTTGCTGCTG
>JAHREE010000278.1:4976209-4988750 GCA_033628505.1 Tringa tobata | reverse complement strand
TGCTGCTGGCGGCCGCCCTGCTGTTGTTGCTGACGGCCCCGGCGGGGTCGAGCGCCGCTCCGGAGGAAGAGCCCGGAAGGAAGAAGGAGCCGGCGCCGGCGGCGCAGGGAGCCGAACCGCGGGCTGAGGTGAGGCGAGGCGAGGCGGGGCTGGGCCCGGCCTGCAGGGCGCCTCGCCTTCCAGAGGCCAACGGTCCCCGAAACTCCCCCTCTTTTAGCAGAAGGAGGGAGGGCTGCAGGGCCACAGCGAAGGAAAGCCCGGCGAATTTCCCTTTTTCCGCTAAAAGAGGGGCAGTTTAGGTCCGTTACGAAAAAACGGACTAACGCTTTTTCTTTTCACCAGATAAGTATTTTTGTGCCCCCCTTGCTTGCGTGCCGAGGGGGCAAACCGACCTCTCCAGGTCTTCCTTACAGAAGCTGATAAAAGCAGGCTTCGTTGTGGCTCAAGACCTGCCAGTTTTTTGGTTTGGTTTGGTTTTTTCCTCAATATTTAAGTTTCATTTTGGGGGGGTTAAAACTTTTTCAAGTGGCATTCTTGGTTAGGGGATTCCGTGCCGGGTGAGCGCACAGAGGGATGAAAGAAGTACTAACATATGGCTTGATGCAGCACGTAGAGCTTACCTGATTTTAGATATCAACCCCCCCCAAAAAAGAAAAAATTACAGCACTGCTCTAAAGGTGAAGGAACTGCGGGAAGTCACCCTGTGCCATAGAGAGCATGGAAACTTTTAAATACCAAACCCCCAAAAGTTACACAGCGGGGCCGAAAGCGGGATGCTGGGAAGCCTCCCTTGCTCAAACACGCCGCGGGCTGTCTCTGCCGGTGGATGCGCTGCAACAAGCCTGCTCTGGTCAAGCCTCCCAACGTCGATTTCCTCATTTCTGGGTCTGGCTGTTTGGCTACGTGAGCCTTAGCCTCTGTAAAAGTCAAGGCTTCTGTCAGTAGAGGCTTGGAGGCCGCTGGTCCGGTTTGACCGCTGGAAAGCCTCAAAAGCAAGTTTTCGATAAACGAGCGTAGAGCACGTACAAAAAAAAAAAAAAAGCTGATGGAAACTTGGGTAAAGTTCTGACGCGGCTGGGATGCTTCTGCAAGGGAAGAAAAGTGATTCTGACCATTTTTGAAGTGGCTTCGTATTTCTGCTAAGCTGTCCGGGTTGCCTAATTTTAATTGGAAGAGTTAAATTTTTCATATTTATATCAGAAAATTGCTTGTTTGGTCAAGGTCATAAAGTAAATAGCCAGGGGCTGTAAAGAGAGCAATAGTAGAGCTGAACTAATGTAACTTTCCCTGTGTTTTGTTGCAGCAGTAGCTCTCCTGTTCTGGTAATAGTGTGCACAATGAAGTATTGCTTTAATTATCAGTGCACAATCTGGTCTTCTTGCTAAGTGCCCTAGCTAGCAATTTGAGGTGGGTGGCAGCCAGTAACTAGTTAATGATCATTAATGCTGCGTGAGAGGTGTCACACTGCACAGTATGATATGAGGGGAGAAATAGGAGGCTTGGTACTTCTGCAAACTATTCAAGTATAATTAACTAGTAGGGGGTTTTTGTTATTGTTGGTTTTTTTTTCCCCTCCCTCTTACAGAAGGGGTCCTCACCGGTTGTTCCAGTTCACATTGTCAACGAAGAATCAGCTGACAAGACTAATTTGGGCTTTATTCATGCGTTTGTGGCTGCTATATCGGTCATCATCGTCTCAGAGCTGGGGGATAAGACCTTCTTCATCGCAGCCATCATGGCGATGCGGTACAACCGTCTGACCGTCCTGGCTGGTGCTATGCTTGCCTTGGGACTGATGACGTGTTTATCAGGTTGGCACTCCTTCCTTTTTATGTATCAATACGTTTTGATTGAAATTGAAGTGAAGGTAGTAGGTATATGCAGTTTTCTGGTTTGAGGAGAGCGTGAAGGTTTTCCTGGGGACCATGTCTCAGATTGAATGTTTAGGTTTTTACCTGTAATGAGGTGTTTGTGCTCCCTAGACCTCGCTGTGAGTTTAAGGAAGAAGCGTGGGACTGGGAGCCTAAGCACTTGTTTTGATTTTTGGGCCGCTACTTTCCTTTTTATTTTTAGATGCTGTTAAATTAGTGTGCCCAAAGGGAAGGTGGGAGTGACTTCTCTTCTTCCTCCTAAGGCGAGAGATTCTTAATATGAAGACAAATCTCCCTCGCCTGACTTCTATCCCTGTACGTGTAGCTGTGTGGATTTGTGCTGTGTAAGTGGAAGGTGTGACCTTCTGCCGTGATCCTTCGGGATGGGTGACGCTGGCAGAGCCAAGAGCTGGGGAAGGAGCGAGGTGTTGGGTGGCTCTTGAGGAACCTGTAGGTGTGGGTCCTTACGTAGCAGCGACCGTAAAGTGGAGCAGCCCTCAGGTTTGTCAGGTGCAGCAGCAGTTTTGGTGTAGGTGTGCTCATTTCTAACTATGCCCGTTTCAGAAATAACTGAAGCAGTGTTTATTGATTTATATATATGTTGGAGACAGACGATTAACTGGCTTCAGGCTTCTCAGGAAACGTTTCTCTGAATGTTTTTTGGATGTCTAGCTATTGCTATATATATTGCTGCAATTATTACTGCAGTCTTGGAGCAGTTTCCATTTGCACGGTGTGTAATGATGGCATTGTAGGAGTTTCTTCGATTACTCACTTAATATTACAGTCTTTGATGCTTCTTCCACTTCTGCACTGCTTGCTTCATTTAATGTTATATAGTACTGCAGGTGATGCGTTATTCCGTAAATCTTGCAATTTCTTTTCTCCTGGCCATCACAACTCTCCCATTTTCTATGCTAAGTCTTCTTCAAATCTTTCTTGCTGCTTTTTTATGAAAGCTTTCTTTTCAGCTTTATCCTCCTGTTTAGAGGTTCCCAACTATTTCTTCCTTTTCTAGAAAGAAGCTGCTTTTTTTCTTTTTTTTTTTTTTCCCTTACCTGTCTACTGCACTTGTTTTATACAAGCGTGTCTGGAAGTTCCTAGGTGCTTTTTTCCCCCCCATGAAAATGTGCTCACTTAACTCACTGGCTCCAAATAATCACTACTTGGGATTTTTTTTTAAAGCAGTGCTCAGAGACAGCTCTACCCTTATGACAAAATAAGCTGCCTCATCGTTCTGATTATTTCATTCTTTCTATGATTGTATATGCAAGTAATGCTAAAAAAAATAAAATAAATTTTTTTTATATAGTTTCTGGCATTGCTTTACTGCAGTATTTTCAGTCTTTAAAAAGAAGTTTAGTTTTTTATTTAGCTACACAACTAAAACTGTTATTTATATATGTATTTGCCATGTTTTCTGATAGTACAGCCTGTTTAATTTTGGTCTCATAGTGTCACTTTGGGTAGTGGCAGTGCAGATTGATTTCCAGGTTATGTAGTAACTTCTGAGTGCGTTTTTCAAATAGGAGAGTGTGTGCAAGAAAATACACAGGGTAATATGCTTCCTTTTAGCTAATTGCACATGGAGTAAACCAACAGAAACAGTTGTGAGTCCAAGCAGCTTTGAATGTTAGGTGTGGAGTTCTGATTTCCTCTCATTTGTACAGGCCTTTTTTGTCCAAAAATGCTAACTAGGCTTACTTTGTGAAGAAGCAAGTACTTTGTCCTGGATACATATTTCTTCTTCTTTGAGAACTAGTGTTGGCTTAGTTTGATTGCCTTTGATAACCTGGAGAAGTAGATGCACCGTGGAGGTAGCTTTTTGGTCTGTGCGTGGGATTGGTGCTTTTAAATTAAAGGAAGATCAAAGCTGGTCACATTTTGTGTTTGTGGGGAGTGTGGGAGAGAAGGGAGTAGTAACGTGCAGGTATTTGCACTTGGCAAAAGAAGACAGACATGGATTCGTGCAGCTGGATGATTTGTGGGTATGTCTAGTAGATTTAACTTGTAGAAAATTGTATTCTAACATTATCTGATAAATGAAATTACTGGTAAGAGATGCTGTCCTACATGTAGCCATATATAAAAATGGAATTAACCTAACGATGCAGACGATAGTTTCATTGCGTGCTTGGAGAAAGGCAGGACTTGCGTAGTCCTTGATGGAAAGATAATGTTGCTTGGGCTGGCTCCTGGAAATAGGAGCCCATCAGCTTTCCCTGGTGTGCCTTGTCTGCGTGTTGATGGACCTCAGTCTCTGGTATGACCAGCTGTAGCTGGACTTTCTACAGTGTCTCGCCAAAAAAATTAGGAAATTATATAAAACTAACAAAAGACACAATATTTATCGGTGGGTGTTTGAACAGCAGACTTTGCTAGCCAGCGTTTCTTAGATGTGGGAAAAACAATTATGAGCCTCATGCTTATTTTTTTAAATGATGCATTTGTTTTCTTTTCAGTTTTGTTTGGCTATGCCACCACAGTTATCCCTCGTGTTTACACATACTATGTGTCAACGGCATTGTTTGCAATTTTTGGCATCCGAATGCTTCGGGAAGGCTTGAAAATGAGTCCAGATGAGGGTCAGGAAGAGCTGGAGGAAGTTCAAGCAGAAATTAAAAAAAAAGATGAGGAAGTAAGTCCTAAACTTTCTGTGTATTATGGCTGATGAAATAGTTACAGCTGTGGAGCTGCAGAAGGGCACTGTCATGTTTGGGGTGTTCAGCTGTGTCTGATTGATAATCTGACACAGAAAATGTGTGGTAAATGGGGCAGAAGTGGCCCCTGGAGGCTGTTTCAACAGGTTATTCCAGTTCTGTGGCAAGCCTGGCTTCTCAGGGAAAATGGGACTTTCTCCATACAGTCCTTTTGGTTGGTTGGTTGGTTTTAATGCATTACTAGCAGAAAGCTCATCAACAGTTTACTCTTTTCTCTGCTTTTTATTTCTTTTCTGTAGCTGAGGTTAATAGTGTTGTAGCAAAGATTATTGTTATAACTTTTTAAATATACTAGTCCGCTTCTAAGGAATAGTGTGGAGTATTAATTTTATTTTTTTTTCCCCATTAATTTTATCAAATCCTAATTTGAGAGCCACCACTTGGGAAGAGGGAAATCCCTGCTTTAAAAACAGGAGGAGACCTGTGGTTAGAAAGCAGGTGTCATTCCTACTGACACTGCTGTGTAAGTGCAAGCAGTACAAGGTGGACAATAGCTGGAGGTTAGAGGTAGTTACAAGTATATATATGTGTGTATATGTACACACACACGTGTGCGTATATACGTAGCTAGTTTTTTAAAATGGTGTCTAATATTTATATTCCATTAATAATGCAATGGTCAGTGGTCAATAACATTCAGATACTAAATGGCTAGCTTTACTATTTAAGTTGTTTAGATGACATTTCTAAGCTTATGGTTGGGTGGTTTGTTTTTTTTTTGTCCTCCACAGCTCCAGAGAACCAAACTGTTAAATGGGCCAGGAGACGTGGAATCGGGGCCAGGCACCACCATACCTCAGAAGAAGTGGCTACATTTTATTTCTCCAATCTTTGTTCAAGCTTTCACTTTAACGTTTTTAGCAGAATGGGGTGATCGTTCCCAATTAACAACCATAGTCCTGGCCGCCAGAGAGGTGAGTGTTCCAGGATGCCCCGCTGTTCTTCTGCCCTCTTTGGGTGGCCTGCAAAGAAGCAGGAGAGACAGAATACTCTTGCAGGAGGTACCAGCTTCACACCTGCTGCCTTCCTGTGCCTTAATGTTACAGCTGTGCCGAGACCTGAAAATAAATGCACTGAAGCTCTGTGTATTATTTAAACTGTTGTTACACGATCGGGACTGCAGAGACGTTTCTGGAAATAGTTGTTTTATATCACGCAGGTGAATACAGTTGTTCTTGTTACAGTGCTGAGAGATGTTACAGAACCTCTTTTCCTTTGATCTGGGTGGTCATACGGTTTGAACACAGGAGCTTTAAAAAGAGACCTCCATCAAAGCCAACTTAAAGACAACTTGTTAAAAATCTAGAGTGAATACGGTACAGCGTATAGAACTAAAATAAACTCTAAACTGCTGTGCAGTAATACTGTAAATGAAATTATGTTGAGCACGATGATTGGAATGTATATAACTGTGTTATATTTAAAGGAAAATTAAGGCTTATAGTCAACCTTTTAATGAACATAAATAGCTTGCCTGTTGCTCTTTCGTACATTGAGGTAATTTACATTTTTCCCCTAGCTCTCCTGCTTCTTTCAGTGGACTTTCAGACCTTCCCTGGGGATAAATCAGGGCTGTGTATGAAGTAGTCTATAATCTGTAGGAACCTCTTGTCTCTATTACAGTGCAGGGAAGGTGCTTAGAGCTAAGGAGGCAGGGAACAGCAGGACAAGAGGTTGATCTCATTGTTCAGGCAGTTACATGCCACGCTGGAAAATGAGGAGTCGTTTCTGCTTCTTCCCAGGTTTTTATTTGGTGCTGGGCAAGTTCCTTAAGCCCATCTTTTCACAGCTGGTGGTTGACTTCTGGTTTGTATTAGGAAGTGTCCCATTAGGAAGTGTCCGTCAGACTCTGCTGTCTCCTCTGTGAAGTGCTGAGCATTGCAGCTGAAGACTGTGGGATGTTGTGCCTTTAGCATATGAAGTGTTCTTATAAGTACTACAAAACCAAATACTGCAAAAAATGAATTGAAGATATCTTAGTCTTGGCTTTCAAAATCAGTGAATGATTATGATCTGGATCTTATTCATTTTATCTGTGGGATTCTTCTGTACTCCTTTGCTTCATAATATTTTTAGATGAATCCTTGTTTGTGAAGTACTAAGATAGATAGCAGGAGTACTACAGAAGTGCTTATGTGGAAATAAATTATCTTTATAGAGATTTGAGTAGTGTGGTAAGTCAGCTGGGACCATACGTTCTCCAGTGAAGAGAAAACAAAATACTACATGACTGTTCATTAAGTGAGTAGTGTCCATCCTGTCACAACAAACCAACAGGTGATTTTACACCCCAGTAGTTTACTGTGTATAAGAATTGTTCATGTGTTCAAGGAAACAGAAAAGGAAGCTCCATAATGTCCTACTAGATTGGCTTTGCCTCGGCTGCTGTGTCTGAGCACTTCTGCTCCTGGAGATGCTGCGCTGAGGGAAGCATCGTAACTTGTGACCTTCCAGGGACAGCTCTAGGGAGTGAGGTGGGGCTGAGGTCCACCCCCTGCCAGTTGGGGCTGTACAGGTGACTGCTGACCACAGGGAAATGAGGAACTTTGGGTCCTGATCCTGTGTCTGTTCTGCTGACACAGCCCTGCTTCCAACCTGTGCTTCTTGAGGGGGTTTCCTACCCGTCCTCTGTTTGGTGTTCACCACCTTTTCTTATCTGCTTGTGGTTCTGGTTCTTTTGGCCAGTCAGTGTTGTCTTTTCTTCATATCATATCATATCATATCATTTCTTAGTTTTGCTGTTTGCCTGTTAGAGATGTCATGCATTCCTCACGTGATGGCAGCAGCTTTTTATCCTCTCAGCTAAAAGTCTTACAGAGATGTGCAGGAGATTCAGCTCCAACTTCCCTCATTCATCTTTGTACAGCAGAAAGTCGTGTTCCTACTTTGCCTTCGTTATCCGTCATTAAAGATTGTTTTCAGCTTCTAATTATTCTGCTTTATGAGGTGTTCAATACGTGGGCTGCTCTTAGCTGTGTAAGTAGATCTGAGAAACGTCTTTACGTAGAAGAGTTGTTCACATATTGAGTAGCTGCTTGTTATGCAGTGATGTGAAAGCTGTCAGCAACAATAAACTTTAAAAACAGTTTGTTATCCTCTGGGCTTAAATTCTTTCATACTTCCCTCTTTGGATAACTCGGCAGGGGGGAAGAGTGGAGAGCACAAGAGCACAAGCTTGCGAAGCTGGACAAAGGAGTCAGAGTATTTTAGCTGCCAAAAGTTTTCATGGATTTATTTTTCTCTTTCTTTATAATTAGGTTGGTGTTTTTCCAGCTGATGCGTATCGTGTTCCTCAACAGCTGCCACCTTCCCTCTAGAGGTTGCTTAATTGTTTAAGTCCAGCAGAGCGATTTCTGGATCTCTATTTAATGACTTGAAGATGCTTCTTGGGTTGAAACATGCCATGTGCTCCTATATTAGTCAGGTTTAGATTTAAGTCTGTCTCACTAGGTGATGTACACTCTTTTTGGTTTTTAAGGCAGTGATGGATAGCAGAGCAGAGCAAACACCAGAGAGTATCTTCCATGCTCAAAGATAGTCCTCAGTGTGCAACAGAGGAATGAAGGCAGGAGGTTGTTGTAGGACCTAGCGGGTTTTCAGCTGTGCTGATGTTTCCTTTCTGTGTTTTTCCCTCAGGACCCCTACGGCGTGGCGGTAGGAGGAACAGTGGGCCATTGC
Source organism: Tringa tobata (assembly GCA_033628505.1). NCBI lineage: Eukaryota > Metazoa > Chordata > Aves > Charadriiformes > Scolopacidae > Tringa > Tringa tobata. The sequence goes on along the minus strand of JAHREE010000278.1, from coordinate 4,980,481 downwards.
CTGTGCACTGGTTTAGCAGTTATTGGAGGGAGAATGATAGCACAAAAAATTTCAGTTAGAACTGGTAAGTGAAAAATACCTTCATGCTGATAATATTTCTGGCGTAAATGACTACATGCTTGAGAACAGAGTTTCTCAAAACTTTTGGAAAACCCTAAAACTTTGGTTTTTTTGAGTCTTTGTCTTCTGTCCCACCTCCCCATGGTCTGCTCCCTGTGTCAGGGGGTGACCCTGTGCTGTTCCCCAGGCCGCCTGTCCCTCCTTCCAGGCAGAGTCCGAGCGTGTGCCACCACCCTGCACGGGGTGTGCTTCTAAGGGGTCCAGCCTTAATTGAAGTTAACAATTTACTGGCTCTGATTAAAGGAGTCAGAATGGGGGTTGTAGCTCCATGTATAAGATGGACACAGGTGAAGCACGTTTCGCCACGCTATTAGCTAGCTTGGAGGAGATGGGAAGAAGGAGATACAGTATTCTGGATCTGTATTGTTTGACAGTGGGTAGTAGAAAATCTGTCACAATTCTGAGTGCAGACCTTCAGGTGAGCAAGAGAAGTGCAGATGTACAAGGTATGCCAGCCGTATAAAAGCTTTAAAAGCTACTCTGTGCGTGGCATAATTCTTTCTTTCTTATCATACCTGCTATCTGTAACAGGAAGGGCCAGTAAGGTTACCTTGGGTTATTTGTTTTTCCTCAGATTAGGTTGCAGCTTGCGTCAGCTGTCAGTCCTGTGACATACTGAGGTTTCTCACTTCCAGGAAGGGTTCTGTGAAGCTGCTTCACGCCGTGAAGTGTTCATTCAGAGTAGCTGTTCTGTAGTTGCAGAGGTTGTAAAAAAAAAACCACCAAACAACCCCAACTTCACTGCAAAAAAGTGAAACCAGTATGTGTGAAACCACACCGTGTGTGTGTTTGCCAAGGAAACTGGTGATGAGGTGCTACTCTAACAATGATTTCATATGCTCTTGATAAGCTCAACGTGGATCTTTGGCCACAGGAATAGCCTTATTAGATTAGGCCAAAGATCCATCTAGCTCTTTAGCTTGTTTGGAGAAGAGTAGAACGGTCCAAATACAGCGGTGCTTTCCCGGGATACTGTCCCAGCCTCCAGCAAATTGTGGCTGTTGCAGGCAGTTCATGGTTTTTGTACTGTCTCTCTCAATATAGTTACCTAAACTGTGGAAAAAATGCTAATCAGTGTGTCACTCTTAACTGATGGCTTCCTCCAGCGTGGGAATACTGTATTTTATTTCCACCCCCTACAGCCAAATACCCAACAGCAGATGTCAGCCTCAGTTTTATACCAGCTGAAGTAATAAGAGTAAAACAAAGCTTCCTGTAAGGAGCAGAATATATTCTCGTAGACGCAGTTAGACAGTGGGATGGCAGATGGGCTTCCTGACACAGGGCTAGAGACAACGTCCAGTGTTCACAGCATAAATTTTAAAGTAAGATTATTTGGGAATTGGACATTTTAAAAAAAGAAAAGTTAAAATCTGTGATGTGTCATGGAAAATATTTAACTTTCAGTACCTAATTTCATTTTGGTTTGCTTTTTCTTTTCAGTGACAATCATAGGAGGCATCGTCTTCTTAGCATTTGCATTTTCTGCACTATTTATAAGTCCAGACTCTGGTTTTTAAAATTTTTCGTCACTGCAGAAGAACAGGGATGGAAAGCACCGAGCAGCTGTCCTCGTGCATCTTTGTATATAATGTACAGAACTACAGTTAAACAAGCACTGAAGATGAGACACTGAACTTTTTATAGCGAGTGATTCATGGGACTGAGGCGTTTGTGGACAGCTTCTGCAGTGGAGATCTGGTTTATTGTCTGGTTTGTTTACTCTCTGGTGCCTGCTCCCCTGCTGGCATTTGCCTGGTTTTCTTGCTTGCCGGACCTGGCTCAGCTGAGTTCTGAGGATCTGCTCTCACTGTTACACGTGGCCACCTTTCCTCCTTCTCGAAGCAGACAGTGGCTTGTTCCGTGTTGCTCAACAGACGGCGTTCGGGAGAAAACCACTGGCTCCTGCCTCCAAGGACATCGGTTCCCAGGTGCGCCCGAGGCCGGATAATGGAAGCAACGAGAAACCTGGGAGCAGTTCCCATAGCATTGAGTGGCTGAGCCACCAACAGAGAGTTTTGTACACTAAATTTAGAGGGAAAACTTCTTAATCAGGGATTTTTATCAGGAAATTGATGTGTGGTGATTAACAACCTACCATGTTCAATATGCAATCTGTCTGGAGCTGGTATTATTTGACTTTTCTTTTTTTTTTTTTTTTTTTTGAATTTTGAAATATTAAAAGTATACAGAAATGGTCCAAGTTAACAATATTCCATTCCCAGGATTGAACAATAATGGAATCCTTAGATTTAGATGTGTTCCTGTTTTTCTTTTTAGGAATAGAAATGTAATCTGGAAGAGTATTAATAAAACACAGTGTCTCCATTTGAGGGTTTTTTCAGTATTGTTTTTGAAGGTTCCCATAATTCCTGCCACAGAGGTCATCATGTACTTAAGGTAAGGAAAGCTTACTGAATTTATTTGGGATGTTGGTAAATGCCAGTGTTATAAAGACTTTGAAAATGTTGACCATTGAAGATCTTGTGGGTTGCAGAAAATGGTGCTTTTCTCTGCTCTGCAGTGGTGATTTGGATTCTGAGCTAGTGGCTGAAATGACCCAGTAAGATCTACTCGGTAAGAGTCTGTAAAATAGAAGATAGGGGTTTAATATTGTGAATTTAGGGCTACAAAGATGACGAGGGGTCTGGAGCATCTCTCTTGCGAGGAGAGGCTGAGGGACTTGGGTCTTTTTAGTCTAGAGAAGAGAAGGCTGAGGGGGGATCTGAGCAATTCTTATAAATACTTAAAGAGTGGGTGTCAAGAGGATGGGCCTGATCTTTTTTCAGTGATAAGACAAGAGGAAATGGGCACAAAGAATGTAAGAAGTTCCACCTAAACATGAGGAGGAACTTCTTGACTTTGAGGGTGCCAGAGCCCTGGAACAGGCTGCCCAGAGAGGTGGTGGAGTCTCCTTCTCTGGAGACGTTCCTGTGCAACCTGCTCTGGGTGGACCTGCTTTGGCAGGGGGTTGGACTAGATGATCTCCAGAGGTCCCTTCCAACCCTTTCCAAACTTTATACACGCTGCTTAAAGCTGTGAAAGCAAGTGGGATTGACGGAAAAATGAAGGCATTTATCGTGTTGTTTGTAGAGGTGTGAAGTTGCAGAACAAACCTCTGCACTTACATCCACACCTGTATTTTACTGTCCCAAACTTAACAGCTGATGCCAAGCGCTGCCCTTGGCCGGTCACAGTGATGTGTTTGGCTGCTCTACTGCTACCCAGGCAGGTAGGAGTCAGTTTGAATAGTTAATTTGAATAGTGATTTGTTTTGTTTGTTTGTTTGTTTGTTTCTTTTTTAAAAAAGCACAACCAAGGACTTCACCTTGGAAATCTCTTCTACCATTAGATAGCTCGTGAAATTTTAGTAAAAGCTTTGAAAGGTGCTTTCGTAGCTGCTGCTAATTACAGTGATTAAATGTCGTCGAGCGCCTGTTGGAATTTTTCATGATGTGAAGAATCTCCCTGGGGTGTAACCGAAGCCCGTTGAAGGTGGTGGAGGTCTCCACGGATGTATTTTTAGCAGATGGCCTGCCACGCCATCCCTCCTGCTGCCGGTGTCCTCTCCAAAGCGCTCCTTGCCTGGTCAGCCCTCTGGATTTTGGCAGCTTTCGTCATCATAGTTTCTTGTATTTCTAGGGCATTGCCACTGTGTGTGTGTGTGTGGCACTGGTTGGTCTTGAAATATCTGGATATTTGGGATGCAGGTAATATCTTAAGGAGTGTGTGTATTCATGCACAAGAAGGACATGGACTTGTTGGAGCAGGTCCAGAGGAGGCCACGAAGATGCTGAGGGCTGGAGCCCCTCTGCGGTGAGGACAGGGTGAGAGAGCTGGGGTTGTTCAGCCTGGAGAAGAGAAGGCTCCAGGAAGGTCTTACTGTGGCCTTCCAGTACCTAAAGGGGCTACGGGAGAGATGGGGAGGGGCTCTTGATCAGGGAGTGGAGTGACAGGATGAGGGGGAATGGTTTTAAACTGAAAGAGGGGAGATGTAGATTGGATACTGGGAAGAAATTCTTTCCTGTGAGGGTGGTGAGACACTGGAACAGGTTGCCCCGAGAAGTTGTGGATGCCCCATCCTTGGAGGGGTTCAAGGCCAGGCTGGATGGGGCTTTGAGCAACCTGGTCTGGTGGGAGGTGTCCCTGCCC
>JAHREE010000278.1:4927358-4966864 GCA_033628505.1 Tringa tobata | reverse complement strand
TTACAGGGACATGTCTCGCTCTGGGCTGCAGGCTGCTTTCTGTTTGAGATTATCTCTCATACCTTCTTGCCTTAATACATGAAAGCAAAGAAAAAGCAAGCTGTTTTAAAGGGAAACATTTCATGGGAGGAACGTTTCTTCATCCCATGGACAATCAATAGCAGTGATTCAAAGGGAAGAAGATCTAAAACAGGAGAAAGCATAGAGGGAAAACTGCAGGAAAGACCACCTCCTCTTTAAAGTAGTAAGATTTTTACAGAACGGCTTCAGAATATGCAAAATCTGTAGAGAATGCTATTTTACCTGTAGGAACTGCTGGGGGTGCTGGGTGAGCTGGGGCTGGGCTGGCTGCTGAACAGTGGTGAGCTGCTGCTGCTGGTCTTGCTGACCCTGCTGCTGCTGCTGCTGCTGTTGCTGCTGCTGCTGCGTTACGGATAAAGTCTGTGGCTGCTGCTGTTGGGCAGCAAAAGTGGGGTAAGCTGTCACCACCTGCCCCATGAACATGGTACTGGGGACCATGACCGCTCCACATGCCACCGGGGCCGTGACCAGTTTTGTGACAAGTTGCTGACCTTGAGAAAATCTGTTAATGGAAAAAAAAACAACATTTGGAGTCCCCCAAAAAAGCCCCACATGCACTTGAGAAACACAGACTTGTCAAGTTTATACTTTGTTATAACAACAATGGCTTTGATAAGCCTGGGAACGTGTTATTTTGGGCAAAGTTTAGTTTAACAGTTGTATTCACATATAGCTAAAATAAGAAATCACGTGATTTTTTTTTTTTAAAGGCTACTTTAGTTCCTTTTATGTATGATGCAGCTATGTAAGCATGTCGTTATAGCAACTCATCTGAATATTGGTCTTGAAGATTTACCTGATTTGCCTTTCCTGTGTAAAAGTGGTCACTGCAGCAGCATTCTGGTTGTTGTTCTGCGGTACGCTCGAAGGAACCTGGACCACGTTTCCTGTCGTTGGCTGAGAAATCACCATAGTGTTATACAAAGGTGCCGAGACCGTGTTCTGGGACTGACTGGCAAGAGAAGACTGTTGATTGTGTCCACTAATTACATTTTGCTGATTATGCTGTAAAGAACAAATATTTTATGAGATAGTAATTTGAACATAGCCAGGTACTACAGTTGTCCTCATTGTCACTGCCGATGCTTTTCTATTACAAATGAATTCTTAAATTTAAGTACACAGGCATTTCTACTGACTGAGGATTTGGAGGTGGGACAGGCCTTCAGACATCTGGAAATCTTAGATTAACCTCTTCTCCCATACAGTTTTGTGTTTTTTTTCCTGAATTTTTCAGCTACTTACATTCTGTTTGTTCCTGTTTTTCACTTCTTAATCATCTCTGTGCCAGACTTTGAATAAAACGTGCACATCACGTCAAACAATTTCTTACCCGAGAGTTTGGAACTAGCTTAGTGCTGAGATGTTAACACTGAGCACCACTGTCTGCCTCTTCATAAATCTCAAAAAGAAAGTATGGAATTTGGATAAAGGTACAAAGGAGGGTGACCACAGAACCAGAGGTATGAACAGCCTCCATACCCAAAATGGTCAAAGCCAGTAAAAGTGTTGAGCTTGAAGAACACTCTATGGAGATACATGTGGCCAGAGGACTTTGAAACCGTGCATGACTGAGAAGATGAAAAGTCAATAGCTGCCCAATGTGTTTCCCAGTATATGAGCTGGGTGGCAGGTTGAAAAAACAAACATAATCATATTTCACAGATAGAAAAGCTGTAGAACGCACTACAAGATGCTGTGGATTTCAAAAGTTCACAAGGAATCAAAATAAACTGAATAAACTAGAGCTGTCATACACCTATGGCATCTAACTGAAACTGCTGAAGAGTAGAAAAGTCAACTGCAGAAGCACCAATATATGCTTGACCTGTTCCTACACTTTTCTAGTTATTTTGCTGTCTGGACACGGGGTTTCAAGCTCACCCAGTGCAATGCTCATGTTGTGTCTTCTGTCAACAGAAAATTCATAGACATTCAAAAAAGGCAAGCTAAAAGTTTGCTTGATTGTGGTCTTTCCAAAAAGCTACTTGTTATTAATTATTTACGCGTCTTAAAATAAAAACAAGATCTGAAATTGCATTATCAAGAACACCAATGAATTTCAACTGTAAAACTTGAACATCAAGAAGGATGACTCAAAGGATATTGGTCAAAAAAAATTTGGGAGGGGGATGTCAGGGAAGCTACTGCTGCGTTTCAGAGATGGTTTTGAGTGCATATTCTATCCAGCAATATCAATAATGAGAATTTTACCTGCGTGGCAGTATTCTGCAAAGGCTGCTGCTGTATCATGTGTGGAGTACTTATATGGCCTGTGTTCATCCCACTTTGAGTCTGATTAGTCTGAACAACTGGAGCTTGCATGTTTATTGGCGTGAGCTGCTGGACGTTTGAAGAATTTCCAGAAGCAAGCTGCACAGAACCAAAGTTGAGTCCAGAAGTTGACTGCTGCAGGAACATCTTTAAAAAAAAAAAAATAAATCTGCAAGTTAGCTTTTAAGAAAAATCCATTAGTTTTTCAAGATGCTTTAGAGAAACTAAACTTATTTTAAATCAATATAAAAGAAAAGTTTCATCTTGGTTACTTCAAAGTGTTGAAACAGCTCTGCAACCAACAAGAGCAAACGGCTCAACTCCCATGAAGGGTCAGTATTCAGAGACTAACTGATAAGATATGAATCAGAATCCTGATTCATAGAGCCCTAAACATGAAGGTTTAATATCTGTCCTTAAAGAAAAAGTACTATTTAGAGATTAACTTGTAATGTAGACTACAACTGCCTAAAGATAAACTGATTTTGCGACCACATTTCCATTTCTCTTCCATAAGATCTCCAGAAATGAAACTAATTCAAATGAAGGAAATCTCAGACTCAATAGATCCAGGTACAGCACCAAGAACATAATTTTCCTTGGCAATCAAGAAATCACAATGATTATAGTGAACTTTCCAACATCATTGGAATAAACTGAATTCAGGACAAAAATATTTGAGTCTTTACAAAGAGACAGTCCCAAGACTACAAGGAGACAGGGCAATAAGGTAGAATGTACAGCACTCTTTTTCTACTCTTTATTAACAATTCTTTTCTTCCAGAGATAGCTGCTGAAAAGAGAATGATAAAATGAGAAAAAAAATAAATATACTGGTTAAAATAAAGAGATCAAGTAGTCAGCTGCTAGACCGGGTAATGCATCCTCCAGACTTCTTGTCTGGCTCAGTAACCACTTCAGTAGACCATGCAAAGTCCAACCACTTCACCAGAAGGGTGTGTGGGAGGACCACAGCCTGACAGGACAGTTTAAGAAACAAAAGGTACGAATTTGACACCTTTGAGCTAAAAGAGCCAGTAAATGGTTCTCTTGCACATTTTTGATTAATATTCTAATGGCTGCAATACTTTGCAAGAAGTTACAACCACTGCATCCTTTTACATTTGGGTTTAGGCATAAGCTAGGCTGGAAGCTGCTCAGCACTGAAAAGATACAGTGTGGGGCTTCCAGATACATTCAGAAGTAAAAGGTCAGGTACCTCAGGAACGGCAGCTTCAGATGCTATGGATTTAGAAAGAAATTCTTTACTAGGAAGAAATTCTTTACGTTGAAGGTGGTGAGACACTGGAACAGGTTGCCCAGAGAAGCTATGGCTGCCCCATCCCTGGAAGTGTTCAAGGCCAGGCTGGATGGGGCTTTGAGCAACCTGGTCTGGTGGGAGGTGTCCCTGCCCATGAGAGGGGAGTTGGAACTTGATGATCTTTAAGGTCCCTTCCAATCCAAACCATTCTATGATTTTAGGCACATCAGGTCCAGCTGTCAGCGGGTAGGGAGGGTCAACTTGTGGAATTAAGTGCCCAAGTCTCATTTTAGGTGCCTGAATTCTCTACAGATCAAACCTGTAAGGGTTAACACTAACTCACCTGGAGCCCTTGACCGTGGACAATTTGAAGCTGCTCTTGAATCTTACGCAACTCTTCTTGCTGTCGATGAATATTTGCCTCTATCATGCGTGTTCTCTGCTCTAGCTGGTCCTTTAGATGCTGCATTGCTCCTAATTGAGCTGAAAACTGAAACACAGGCTGCAGTGTAATGAATAAATTAAAAGCTGAGCAAAAATAATGACATTTTATTTACAAGCAGTAAATCTCCTCCTCCACAGCAGCAATGAAATCAAGCACTGCTTTTTAAACTGCTAATAAACCTAATCTGAGGACAAATTCATTAGTATGAAAATGTCACAGAACTCACACTGATGTCACATTTAATTGATGCATCAGAATTGCTGAAGTAAAAAACCCAAAACTCCATGGCAAAAGAAATTGACTGGTGTCCAAATCATTAAGACTCTATAAAATGCCTTACTAATTTACATGGTGCTGCAGAGTTAAAAATTAGAATTGTACCAGTTTACCAAAAAAATTCACCCAGAGCTAAAACATATGCAAATAACTTGGGAATACCCTCAGTCACAAACCGTATCTTGATTTGTGTTTGTATCTATGTTTATAATGGCCAAGGCTGAAACAAATAATGGAAGGAAAAAAAATAAATAAATGAAAAGCGTCAAATTGGGGAATTTACTCATTTCAAGAGAATAATGTTAAAGGTGACTTTGGCATCAAAGAAGTCAAGTTCTGAAAGAGAAATTAACCTATCCAGAACAAGACTGTTTTAAAAATAATAAACAATAAACCAACTTAATCCATACCTGGGACATGCCAGACTGGAGCTGTAGAGTTGCAGGCTGAGACATCGCTGGCTGCGCTACTGGTTGTCCCAGAGACTGGGAGCTTAAAGACTAGGATTTAAAAAATTGTTCCATAACTGGAAGAGAATGAACTTCATACTTGACATGAAGTATTTCTTTATGTAAAGTGTCAGTTCCAAAATAGCATGATATGAACGTACGATAAAATCAAATCAATGTTCCCCGAAATATCTAACCTTAAACATTAGAGAATTAAGAATACAAGAGCAATTGATTATATACATAATATATATGTATATAAAATTTTCCCAGTGCTTAGAAATATATAATGCAATAGGCATAAAACAGGAAAAAAAAGAAATTACAACTGTTTTAAAAGTCTTATTTGTGGTAAGGAAAAAAAATTTTCAACAACTTTGTAACTTATTCCTTTGATTCATTCTTAAACTAATAAATAACTTTTTAAAAATGCATATTTTAATAAGCATTCTATTTTTGCAGTGAATGTATTAGTTCAACTGGAATGTGAGCACCAAGTACACGAAGCATGACATTTTCTCATGTTACCAAGATTTCAGAAACTATATGAAATTATTCCCTAATGTTCTGAGAGTCATAAATCTACATGAATTCTCTATAGGGATACACTGCATTGCATTGGCAATTTTATACATATATATGTATATACGTAGTTACATACATAAATACATTAAAAATGCAGAATTGTACAAAGAAGTTATGTATGAGTGAAAGCAGAGATTCATACACAATCCTGCCAACCCTAATGCCAAAAAACACACACTTATATACTTAATTATTGTATTCCCTGGAAATGCAGTATACTCAAGCTGCACATTGATGATACAATTCTGATAGTCACGTATTGCAAGTGAAATGTTACAGTTTAAATTATGTGTTTTTCAGAAGGAATAAAACAAAAGTTATGTGAATTTAATTACACCTTTTAAAGGTGAATTACCCTGATTAAGAGCAAAATTTTTCTCTGAAGAGTTACCTGACTACTCAGAGATGATCTTCTTTGCGCAGTCTTTTCGTGACCGGATAAGCTTTGCCTCGGAGGAGTGCTAGTGTCCACCGTCATTTTAGTTGGTGTTGCTGACAAAGTAGAGTTACAAGAAAAAGGGACATGTTAGCAGTAATCTCAATTCTGCAATATAAAAATCAAATCACAGGTAGCTTTTAATGAATTAAAAAAAAAAAAAAAGGCTGAAGGCTTGGACTCTTTTTTTTTTTACCCAGACTATCCAACAATAATGCAATCTGATGGGCTGAAACAGGCAGCTATTGTACTTTTAGAAGTCACTATGCAACTTCTGAAAATCTGAGTGGTTACCAGATCTCCAAAGCCTCAAAGAGGACATTTTCATTTGCACGTTTTTCGTAAAATGACGCTAAACCATTAGTTATGCATTTAATGAAAGTAAGTAAAGTAGAAAAAGCCTTCACCTGGAAGGCAATTATATTTTCAACAGTTGGTGCTTACATGAATGATCCGATACTGCAGTATGTGAAGATTTTCTTGAACTCCTGGAGGAAGCAGAAGGTGTAGGGCTGGTATCAAACCTTTCCAGTGCTTCTTTGAGACTCACTGTGTTGATGTGATTGTCAGACCCAGAGTCCTGACTCTGAAGAAGGCACACACAAAGAACATTTATTTCATCTGATTCAGCACACAATGTACATTTCTGTTAGCAAATATCTGAAACCGTGCTGTCTAATCAGCCCCCTTACACAGGTGGCTGAGCAGAAGCAGTGGCCTGGTTGATATCTCTAAGCTGAGTTTCCACTTGCATCTTTTATCCTCGGAAAATAAACCAAACCAAAGCCATATAAGCCTAGAAACCCAAATGCATGCAGACACGGGCCACAAACTGACTGCAGAGTTGACCTGCTTCTCTAGCAACTCAATTCACTCTGAACGCTTGTGTAATGAGTGAACTGCTTCCTCTTCTGAGGAAGGATGAGTTAATTCCAGGAGAAGAAGCACTCTCAAATGAAACTTGCTGAACTGCCAAGGGAAAACATTTCTGAACTGCCAGGAGAAAACACGGCAGAGCATCTGCACAAGCTGGCTTATCTAAGACTCACTGAGCTTCCAAGGGCAGTAATTCAAAATTAATTTTGTGTACTTCGAAGAAGTGGGACAGAGTCACACAACGGAACAGCTCCTGCTTTCCTCTTGTGAATTCCTTTAGGCCATCTTTATGTGTTGACCTTTTTTTTTCAGATTATGGTTGCTTCCAGTAAGGAAGAACATTTATTTATGAATAAAACTCTGCAGGAATCAGATCTTAATAAGGAATTATGTTCGTTGCCATGTTATAACTACATGCACATGAACTCATGAAAAGAGCGTTCAAGGAAGAATACAGTTAAACAAACACACTTCCTAGACTTCTTTGATTCTTTCATTTTAAATAGTCATATTATTTAGACATCAAAATAACAACTTTATCTGCAACAGGACAAAGCACTTCTTGCTGCTGTGTATTCGCTTACATATTCTTTTTGGTATGAAAGAAAGAAGTAGTAAAAATTATATAAGACACTCACTTTATCTGCTGTTATCTCTGGCAGAGACTCCTCAATACCAAGTTCTCGTCGTCTTTCTGCTCTAACTTCTGCATAACTAGAAGAACAAACCAAACATGACTACTCTATTCTTAGATGATTTAGAAAACATACCTCTAAAATGTAAACTCCTCGGAAGTACCTTACTTACAAAGCATCCCAGGAAGTGTCCCAATGATTCTTTAAACTGCTATGATTTCTCTACCTCCAAAAATACCATCAATACAGCTCCCGTGCCATTAGAATTTCTCTAATATAGATTTTTCAAAGATATCTTACCTTACAACAGTGTGTGTACAGACAATAAACTCTGGCCTGGAATTCCACTGGTGATACGTGATATAGTAATGTGTTTGCAGCCAAATCCACTGCTGTCCCTTTGTGAGGAATCTGTAGTAACATGACTTCCCTTTCCCATACTGCATTACTATAAAAGTGAATAATAAAGTTTACTGTCTTTCTGGTCTGTAAATACAGCAATTATATAATAAACATTTTTTCCTAGTTCATATGGCCCAAAACCATGTCCCAGTCCAGTATTATGGTAATGACTATGAACAGGTTTAAAACTGTAGCTTTTTCCAAAAACAATTTACACTGCATTTTTCTGAGAACTGCAGAATCCTAACTTCCATTTCTCTGGTTTTTTTTTTGTTTTGTTTCTGGTTGTTTTGTTGTTTTTTTATGCATTGTGAAAAATTTATGTGCAAAAAATTTCAATACACCTTTCTAAAGAAAACCATAACTAAACAGAAAGCTTATCCTATTACACATTTAAACAATTTTGGCATTTTTTGAGGCACCATCCCTGGAGGCATTTAAAAAATGGGTAGACAGTGCTTAGAGACATGGTTTAGTGATGGTTTTTATCAGAGTTAGGTTGATGGTTGGACTAGATGATCTTAAAGGTTCCTTCCAACCTAGAAAATTCTATGATTCTATGATCACAGAGCCTGTTAAATGCTATTGGAAGAACTGGAGAAATATTAGTCATAGTGCTGTGTATTCCAGTTTACCACAAGGAAAACTCTAACTTATAAGATAAAGTTAAATCTGTGCCATAAAGTCAAATGAATGTGAGTAAAGACACTTCACTCAAATATGTTCCTAAATTTCACTACAATATTTGTACAATTTAAGAAACACTAAATTGACATCTATAAAGCAAAACCCGTTCATTGTAACAACTTAGTTATACTCACAATGCTCATGACATTTTGCCAGATTATCTAGATCATCCACATGATAATAATCATAGCCTGATGTTCCCAAAACTTCAAATGGAAGATAACCTATTATCGGAGGCGCCCTAATTAACACAAAAATTAATGTCATTTTATTTTCATAAAAAAAAACCACGAAAAATTATTTCATTATATAAATTTTCTTGTTTACAGTATGTGCTCTGAAAAAAATTAAAAATTAAACCCAACACAAGCTACACGTACTTAATGCTGATTAGTGAACTCTAAATATTATAGTCACCACTGTGATTCAGCTGCTATTGCTGCTATACATAGAAGGAATTGCACCTGTGATCCAAGAATAGGAACTTCCATTCTAAGCTATGTCTAGATGTGAACTCTTCATTGGGTTCTTCAACAGTGCACATTTCCTAAAAAGTAAAAAAATAAAAATCTCTCTCAAAACTGCTCTATTCTAATTCATAAGCTCTTTCGCAATTCAGACTTACCTAAAGTCAGTAGGTAACTCCACAATAGTTATCATGTCATTTTGAGACAGCTTCATGGTTTTTGCTTGCTTAGATGCATAATACTGAGCCAGAATCTAATCTCAGCTGTGCCAGGCTGACACTCAGTTGGTTTAAATGGAGCAGCCCTGGCGTGAGATTAAACTCAGGCTCAGTATCTACAAACACAGTAGCACAAGCAGAAACCAACAGCTCCTGCAGTTATGCTTTTAACTTGTAACAAGCAAGAGACCAAACACTCCCACCAGACACTCTGATTCCAGTATGTGCTTATAATGGGTAAAAGACAACATTAGCAAGTTGATCACATTACTTTGACTTTAGGAATAGGATTCTTCCTTTCAGTGAGAGCGGAGTACTCTAAATCACTTTGCCTTGAGGGCACAGGCACCAATTACAAATAACACACTCTTGTTACGTTTAGAACTCACAAGCAGTAAGAGAATGACTGTACTTCCACTATTACAACAAATCCTCAAGGCATTCTGTACATCATTTTAAATGTATTCTGCTCAGACATATGCGCAATCAGTGCATGTCACTCAATTTCTACTGTCCCCTTCCAGAGAGGCAAAGATGTCCCAGCAAGGACTGTGCCTCCTGCTGAGACAGAAACTCCTCTCCTACCACCTTACATGAAAAAAGACGGATGATGGAACACATGCATACATACAACATTGTACACACACACATATTGTAGAGAACTGCAGTAAAAGTAAAGATCGGCAAATCTTTCTTTTTTGGACACCTGCACACGTTTGTCACACTTGTAGGACCTTGAAATGACATTCCCATTGCCAGGAAGACGGGAGAATCTATTAATGATCAGATACCACAACAGTTTGCTAAAGGCTGGAGTATGGAACCTGCTGCTGCTCTGACATAATGGTCAGGACAGATGTGGACAGATGAGCACACTGCTGCTCTGCAGACATCTATAACTAAAATAGTCCTGAGGAAAAATACAGTAGAAGACTTAAGTCTTGTTCCTACAAGGAGAGACCACCTTCCTTTTCATTCTTTCAGGTTATAATACAAAGAGTTTAAGTGGGTATTTTGCACTTCTTTAAATAGATATTTATAAGTTTTCTTTCTATGAAAGAAAAAAGTTAACTTATCTAGGCAATGTTCCTTCCTCACCTTCATTGGTACAAAATCTAAAGACAATGAGCAGAAAGTGAGTTATATGATGGAGGTAGTGAACAAAATCGCTCCAGTCACAAATTTGTGACACTTGGTGTGACTTCCAGTTCGCAAAACTTAAACCTTCAAAACTGAAACTCCCCCTAAAACCCAAAGGTCATCAACTTTCCTAAGATTACAGCATTTAATAAAGCACCACTCATAGCAAAGAAATGACAGAGTGAGCATATATCCTTTAGATATAGTCCTGATTTGTTTTTTCTTTTAATATAATTATTTTGGCACAAGTTGAAAGAAAAGGAAAAATAACTTAAGCACAAGCAGTAATATCACAGTAAAACCACCATTGTTAGAGAGGAGCTGGCAGCAGGTTCATATCTGATTACTCAACACGTTTATATTAATGATTTACAGATATTCCACTGTAAAATACCCCTGGGTAGAAGCTGTCTTGATCGACAAGGCGTCTTGTTGAAGTTGTCAACAAGGCATCCAGAAAAGAATTTGTAACAAGAAGTTTTCTCGTAGAATCCTTTTGGCTGGATTAATCCTGCTTTCTTTGGTAGGATTCAATCATTTACCAGCCAAAATGCAAGACAAATGTTTTAAAGAATGCATACAGCCAAATCCCTTCACTGGGGAGCAAAATTTGTGGCACATTTTGTTACAAAAGTGATGGGGTCATATGCAGAAAATAAAAATGTGAACTTTCAGAGATTATTCTCATGAATACTACATCTTTCTGCAAAAGCACAATATATCCTTGAGAAACATATTCTCGGTCAAAAAAACCCAACCCACCATCTGAAATAAAAAGTGGCAGATGAGCAGGCAGGTTCTACATAAGGTAAAGCAATCCAGTATTAAACCACACGTCTCATTACTGGCTGCATCACACATATCTTAGTAAAGTTACTGGGATGGTAAAGTTTCTGAGATGGCACTTCTTTGCTAGAGTCTAGTCAATGCTAGCCTCAATAATAACAGAAAGTATCAAAAGACTATAGGCAAGTATTGTCAGATTAAAGGCCTTCACGCTAACATTAGTCTTTTTCATAAGAATATTTCTCAGATGAACAGCACTAGTCAAAACCCTTTGAGAGGTCTTAAAACCTCTGTAAGATGAAAGGTTCCTTAGGCTCTTGGGGCTCAGAAGTTCAGGTAAAGAGGAATGGAAATTTGGCCAGAGTATAATCTGTAAGACTGTCACCCCCAGGAGACGTAAAGATCATAAATGGATGCTCCTCATCTCCCCAAGTATTTAATGAAGCCAAAATCACACGTTTAACATCTCTACCAACCGTAGGCATAACAGGAAGAACATTATTTAGACCCACACAGGAAGGAAACTGTGAAGATGAAAGATTTCTATGGCTTCAGGAAAAGTAAACTCTCTCTGGCATGCAGGTCGGAGAGACCCAGTTCCTATTCAGCCTGACAGAACTGAAGAAGTTTATATGATTTCTCCACAGGCTCCTTACTACACTTTCAAAGTGCAAAGTATGTAGACCATGTCTTCAGAGGATACCACCAACAACCTTCATCTTAAGACACCAGCGCGTTCAACTTGCATGCAGTATATTTAAATATTCAAAGAGTTCAGCACGACAGACAGCAGCTCAACCATGCACCATGTACATTTCATGGCATTTCTTTACAGCTGAATTGTAAGAAGAAATGTTCAATAGCAGACTATGCTGCACCTTGATATAATATATATTTGTAGAAAACACATCATCTGAACCACAACCACAGACTATCCTGTACTGTATCTTGAGTATTTATTTTGACTCATTTTAGCGAGGTACAGGCTTCTACTTAAAAAGTCTATACATTTCACACACGTCTAATTCTAAATTTGTAAGGATACCTTCATTGTGCATTAGCAGATAAGCAAAACGTTCTCTTGAAACAACTGAATTACTGAATAACACACAAAACTGAAACAAGATCTTTATTACCTCAAACCTGTCTCTCAGTTGCTGACAAGTAATTCAAGCTTTCGTCAAGCCCAAAACGATTTGCTTGTGTCAAACTACAGCAAGACCAGCAGCAGCATAAAATTCACACCCAAGTGTCAACTAAAATTATGAATTTTTCCAGTGAGAGTGGAATCTCAGTGTTATCTTTCATCGCGTTTATGTTAAACTTGGTAAATTATATTCCTATGGACTTCTAAATTTATTTCTTGCGCATTACCATTTGATATGACTATTTAGAAATAGCACTCACCACAGCAGCTTGATTTGGTACTTTGCACAACTATTAAGCTATTTGTATGTGAAGTACGGAAGGCAGACACTCTCAGTTTGATATAATAAAATGCCTGATGTTTTTCTCTAATAGCATTTGAAATGTTGTGTGCGTTCTCTCTGAAGTTCTCCTGTTTGGAGCACATTTAAAAATGATATAAAAGTGATTTCATTTGTACATACCTTGATAAATTGAGGTGTAGCTAATCTAACTGTGGCTACAAAGCAAACTTTGTCTTCATACGAAGGCCGGTGCGATCGCTGAATAGTTCCTTCAAAACCGTTGTGCGCCGAGTTGGGAACTGAGGGAAGACAGAGGAGGTCGATACAGATTACGATACAAGCATGGAGGAAAAACAGCAGTAACATCACGAGACAAACAGACCAATATTTATCTAACGTGGTTTGCTTGTAACAACACGCATTCAGAAAAATGCTACATGTAATGTATACGCATATACATGCACAGAACAGCAGTTGTACAGTAGGAATGGGAACACAACCATCAAGTAACTCTCTCAAAGAACTAAATTTATAGTTACCGTGATATTATCCGTGACAAAGCAGTTTTAAGAAACTAATAACAATTCTATTCTTTCTTGGTAACTATTAAAACTGACTGGAACACATCTTCCAAAATATCTTTAAAGGCTTTATCATGTCCCTTCTCCTTTTCTCTTCAGAGTTTATCTTGCTTTGTAAATTAGATTTTTAAATTTCTGGTTGCTTTCACTGCTCGACTCCGAACTCTTTCCAACTGCTTTACTTACTCCTGACAAATGGTGTCAAAACCAGTATGAGGACAGACAGACAGATGCTAAAAAGTGCAGAGGGACTATTTCATGTGGTCTAGACTATATTTTAGAAGGACTTTTGCATTTTCAGAATTTGGTGATTTTGGTCGTGTTTGGTTTACGTTCCACGGTAACTCTTTTTTCTGAAGGCTTGCTCTCTCGCTAACTGGAACCTTTCCCCCTGATCAAATGGCTTGTTATTCCCAAATGTGGCAATTTGCATTTGTTCTTCGTCAATTTGTCTGGGATTTTTTTTCCCCTAAAAATTATTTTCTAAGTTTGGGGCTGAATTCTTATCCTGTATTTAGTTCTTGCATCATTTCATGACTGAAAACTATATTCCATTATTTATAACATTATTCAGTCCATTAAAACTCCATTTTGATGGCAAACATCCGTAACCTTTCCAATCACCAGTTCTTGCAGCTATTCTCCTGCAATTTCAATTAAAACATGCTTCCCTTACATACTGGTGAGAACAGAATATGATAATTGTCAAAAGCACAGTAAAAAACTCCATCACTTCTTTGTGCTTTGTCCTCTTATACACACAGTGTGTTACCCTTTGGTAGAGGAAACTGAAATGATTTGATGCTATTTGTACCTAAAAAATCACCAATGGTTGCTACTGAATTCCTTGCTAGCTTCCTGAAGTTTAATTATTTGTTCTGCAATATTTCCCAATATTGAATTGCAACTGATAGGTCTGCAGTTTCCCAACTCCTCCTCTTACCACTGTATTGATTTTTTAAGGGTTGTTTCTTGGCTTTTCTAGAATATTACATACCTGCATTTGGCACTAAGACTCAACCTCCCCCCATTTTGTGAGAAAAATAATTGGCATCACAAAATAGTTTATTTTCAAGACGCTGTCTTTGATAATATTTTTGGGTGTGATCTTTATGAAGATCTACTGCTGACCCCACTGCACAGCCCCATTTGTCTGGCTGACCAAATTAATCCGCCTCTCAAATAAATAGCATGGGCTGGCCAAACAGATTAGGGATGTGGAACAGAGGAATTAGTACATAATGAATAAAAATAGCTTCAATGGAAGGGAGAAGGAACTTGGTGTGGAAAACTCTAATGGCCCATCCACTCATCCGAGTGGTAATTCTTGCCAGTGAAAACATAGAACTGAAATGGGGGGAAACCTAAATTTTACTTCCCAGCTCACTGTATAATGAGAACTGCAGGTACTCGGCACCACTGATGTTCAAGTTACTCAGTCACCTGCTTAAGTATGGATTATGCACAATTAACTGAACTCAGGCTATTTATTTTAAAGCGTTTGCTTGATTCTCTCTTACGTTCTTTTAAAAAATGTTTAGAAGATACTACTTTTCTTTCATTGAAAGCATTAAGCAGCATTAGCACACTTTGCATTCAAGCCCACGGACACGTAACACATGAGAGGCGGCTTTTCTTCTTTTTCATTAAAACAATATAGAAGTGATATACCTCTGCTTCAAGTTCTTCTTTTGAGAGACTGATTTTAGTCCACCATTAAGTTTTGCAGTGGTCTCAAGCCTGCTTAGCTGTGAAAGTCTCTAAGAACTGCATTCTAACATGGCTGAAATTACTTACCGTTATTCAAACACTTGAAATTTCCTATGAATTTTACGTATTCGTATGTAGGTTGCTCTTTTGGATCTATTGTTCCTCGCAGCATATGGCAACAGAATTCTAGTTGATTTTTTGCTGAGAAAAGAACAAACAAATTAAAAGGCTACGTGCTTGATGAAGCTCACAGGCAACGTGAAATGGAAAGCAGGAATAATTAAGCTGCACAGTTACTGAGATACTATAAACGTGATTACAAATGGCTACTGCTTTTAACCAACGTGATGTTAACTAACCTAAAGAAATGAAGAACTCCTTTAGAATTTGTGCATGAAGGGCCTGAATGTTAATGACATAGAAACCCCCTGAAAACTAGAGCTATTTTAAAGAAGCAGCTGCCCTAAAGTTAAGTTTACTAAAGCAAGCACTTCCGAAACTCATTAGGCTGCTACGTTTTCATTCTTGCCAACTCCTACAACTGTCTACATAGAAGCTACATAAACAAGATGAACATTTCTAGTACACAGGAAAGTCACAGACTGAAAAGCAAGGCAACATTCAAAATTTTAGGTTTTTTGGGGAGAAAACCCCACAAAAAAGTGCTTCTATTCCTTAGGGCTCAACTCGTGTTTCTGCTTAAATAACACTGGAAGAAAAGAACTGATCACATGCGATACAAAGCAGATTATTTTTTAACACAACTGATTTTGTCTAGGATAGAATGAATTTTCTTCATAGCAGCTCCCGTGGTGCTGCGTATTGGATTTTGACTAAACCAGCACTGGTAACACAGGGATGTTTTAGTTACTGCTGAGCAGTGATTCCACAGCACAAAGGCATTTTCTGCTCCTCACACCCCTCCACCAGCAAGTAGGCTGGGGGTGTATGCGAAGGGAGAGGACACAGGCTGGGGGTGTATGAGAAGGGAGAGGACACAGGCTGGGGGTGTATGAGAAGGGAGAGGACACAGGCTGGGGGTGTATGAGAAGGGAGAGGACACAGCCAGGACACTAAAGCCCTAAAGGGCTGTCCCATATGGTGTGACATCGCGCTCAGCAATAAAAGCTGGGGAAAGGAGGAGGAAGAAAGAGGGAGAAGAGGGTTTGTCCTCCCACTGCACATGATGAAACCCTGCTTTCCTGGAGACAGCTAAAAACCTGCCTACCAATAGGTGTCACAAATTAATTCCTTATTTTGCTTTGCTTGTGCGCGTGACTTCTGCTTTACTTATTAAATTGTCTTTCTATATCTCAATTTACAAGACTTCTCACTTTTATCCTTCTGATTCTTTCCCAATCCCTCTGGAGGGAGTGAGCAAGGGAGCTCAGCCCCACACAACCACTTATGGGGGTTAATCCACAATAACTACTTACATTTTAAGTATTCTGGTGTCAATGAGTCACTTTCCAGCAGATGAGAAGATAGTATTTTATAAATTTCTGAATGTTCCCCCTCCGGGATAAAATTAAATACACTCTGATCCACAAGATCAGACTGAAAGAAAAAGATTTAATAAGCATTAAAATAATGGAAGACGTACAATGTCACAAAGACTACTATTTTAATGCAAAACAGTTCCATAGATCAGAAAATCATTACTGACTCAACAAAGCCACCTGCTGGAATACACATGAATATTTTGCAAGAAAAAAACCCCTCACTTTGATCTGTCTTAATTTTAACACTGCAAAACCTTTTAACAAAAAACACCATGAGCACAGCAGACAGACACACATGAAAGTACCAGAGAGCTTGTATTAACCTCCCTGGGCTGCAACAGTTCCAAGTAAAGGAGTATTTTAATTAGAAATTATAGGGTGTTGTTCTAGGGCACTGTAACCCGTCAGTGGCATCCAATACATTGAAACAATACATTGGAATAAAAGACAGTCCCTCCCTACATTATAGAGATTATTATGATACCAATAATTATATCTAATTGCAATTGATTTTATGAGTAAATTTTATAATCAGTTCCCCAACTACGTACGCAAACTGGGAACAAGAGAGATGCATGCAATAAAACTGAACAACTGATTAAATACATAAATGCCTTTGATTAAGTATTCAGAAAAGAGGGATGACAGAATGTTTAGGATATATAATCACACTGAAAAGCAAAGGACAAATGTGCCTCTGAGAACTTGGTAAATTCTACTTTTTGGGGAAAAAAAAACAAAACAAACCACAATTACCTGAACATTTTTCAAAATTCTCGAGCTGATATCAGGCACATCTTAGTGGAATTTGTGTTTTGCAGAATCGTTTTTTAGATACACCACTCCAAGCTTTACAAAATACTCCTTATCATGGTAAGAGAACGAGCCTGTAACAGCAACTTGTCCCTCTCTTCTAAAACACAACTCATTGTTCCACTCACCAGTTGTTTGCATTTTTGAGCACTAATGTGTCTCAACTCAGAAAACCATTATTCAAAGTAAACTTTAAAAAAACTAGAATGTTACACTTATCAGTGACCAATATCACCAAGATTAAAGATGAGTGAATGATAAAACTTAAAGTATATATCTCGCTTAAAAAGCAGAACTGGCAGCAATGTATGTCTTAGAAGAGTTCTTTGGCAAGAAAGAAGTAAAGAAGCAGTTTAAAAAAATTCCAAGGCTATTGCTCTTTAGCAATACCCTTCTGATTCATGCAGAGACCGAGATAGGTATGAACTCTACAGGGTCTCCTGCAGTCAGCTGTGTTTATTTCAGTTATGCTGAAGAGACACTGATGCTGGCCTGGCACTTCATAATTCTGCCCAACAGAGTGCAGACCACCTTCTGCATTTCCAAAGGAAATGCTTAATACAGGAGACAGACCAGTAGGAAGGAATTGTGCAGAAGAAAAAGCAGAAGTGTTGGAACAAAGCATACATCTGTTCTGTAATGCCAAAAAGGCTAATGATTAATTATTACTCATAGCAGAACACCATCCATAGATAAACTGATATGTTACGGAAAGCAATTTGTACTTACTGGCAAATGTTCAAGTAAGGGAGTTATACTTTCAGACACATATATTATATTTCCATCTGTCATAATTGCTAAAAAAAAACCATCAAGAGCCTGAAATTAAACATAATGGGCAGTTAAATAAAAAGAAAAAGAGCATATTAAAAATCTTAAGCTATGTTCAACACGGAAAATAAATCAGACAAATTTTAGTTTCATTTATTATAAAAATGAAATACCTTTCACTATCAAAACTTCTTGGTTTTGCTTTTACGCTATAAGCATTACAATTCCCATACTATTCCATTTTTAAATAACCTGTGATTTCAGAAGCAAGACTTCAGTCCACATACAGCTGTACTCTTTCCCCCACCTCCCACGCTGCCTGCCTGTTATTTTTAATTCAATCATCATTTTAAACATCAGAAAATTCAGAAAAAAGACCTAGAGACAAAAGCAAGAAAAGGTGGAAAAACTAAGAGAAGAGCAAGTAAAAAAGGTGGTATTTAAAATCTCAATATTCCCAACCTCAATAAAAAAAAACCACCTCGTAGCAAGATTTTATTGAGCTTTGAAAACTGTGAGATACAGTTCTGACTGCCTTATCTTCTACTTACCTCAAACTTATTTCCACTGAAAATAACAAAAGTATCTTTTAGTTGACCCCCACCGAACATAAAGGTGTAACAGAACTGTATTTCTAAATAGGAAATTTTAAAGCTCACATATTTGAAAAACATTTGTGTATCATATTGTTCTAGCTTTACAGTCATTAGTTATGGGCACGTATTTTCTAAGATGACTTGAGAAACACCAGAAAAAGCTAAAAAAAAAAAAAAAAAAAAAATCTTAAAAACCAGAAGGAACTACTTCACTAACTTGTTGGAAAAAATACGCAAACCCACCACAGAGGATTTTTTGAAAATTTTTTAAGTACAGAAAATGAGAACTTTTTAAATCTGTGCCTCAAAGAAAAGGTTTAACTATAGAATGAAAATACAAAGTGCTTGTTCATTTACTTTAATATTTTTCATTTAGCTATTATTGGAAATTGTTTCACTAACAAGATACAAATGACTTATCCTCGTTTCCAAAGAAATGATAGCTTATACTGAAAGTTTATTTCTAGTAGTAATCCAACAATTCATGTAATCTTCCTTAGAAAAGTACTGCTCACACACCATTTTTGGGAAGTGTTACAAGCAAAGAAATTAAACACTTTATTGCTCACAAGTTACATGGATGTGTTAAGCCTTTTTTATAATTAAAATTTTAAGTTATGCATAACAGTTCTTTATTTTTACTAGTACCTTCCTTGTGTTGGGAACTTAGAATACCCACTTTGACAGCAAAGATGTTCATTTGTGGACTTGCTCTTTCACAATGTTTTATGCAATCGAAAATTCAGTTAAAATAAAAACTGTTTTGCATTACACTGTACACAAAGGGATTTTGATTGTTTATCTTCATGAAAACATGTAGTTACAATATGAAAACAAAAAGTGATGTCAAACTGAAAAATTTCATCATGGAATGACTCCCTGTGAGGAAATATTGCACTCCCAGAAAAACAGAAATAATGTACCTCTAACATTAACTGTGTGAACTCTTCATTGCTAAGGAATGTCGGTTTCCAGTCCTGTCGAATCTCACTGGCATCTGATTGTGCAGTAATTTCTACAATCAAACACATATACAATATAAGTATTCACACTCCCAAAAGCCATTCTTTTCCCACGAAGTTACATATAAACAGTAGGAAATAGCAGAAGGTTCATTCATTACAGCTAGATGTTGTTCCTTAAAAAGAATATAAATGTCTTCTCCCCTATGTCCTAATGAGATTTATCTTCTCTTTCCTTCTACCAGTTTGTGCTACGGTCCTGCCAGACCCCATGGTAATGCTGAAGTTAATGACAGTAAGTAGTGGATTTTGACAACAGAAAAATATTCTTTCCTCTGAGACTATAATAAAATGTTTTATTGAAAGTGTTGTTTTTAAAAGACTTAGAAAGCCAACATTCCTGATTGGTTTAGGTCATTAAAACATCTAATCCTCAAATATCTTGGCCGATCCTGGTCATTCTAACCTTTGTACTAAAAATACTGTCCTTTCTCTGCTTCCCACCCTTTTCTGTAAAGAAATAAGGTTATTACATTAAAAAAAAAGAATTGGCTTGCAACAAAGACTATTAAGAGCAGTATGACAGACTCCACTGCAGAATTACTGTCTGATTCGTACACAGAGGTGAATTTTGAAAAGATTCCTGTAGGACTGAGAGAAATGTATAGATTAACTTCCCATAGGTAGGGGACAGAAACAACGGCTGCAAAGCAAAACCAGACCCCAGGTTCTGAAAGCTGACGCTCCCTTATCAACTGATAACTCAAACAACATGAAGGAAGACCACGCAGTACTTTGGTTTTGATGAGTAACATGGGCATTACAGACATACTGGTTTAAGAACAACTTTGAGCAACTAATCATGAATGAAGGATTTAGACAAACCCAAAGAACCAAACCATGTGGAGGTATTTAAAAGACGTGCAGACATGGTGCTCAGGGACAGGGTTTAGTGGTGGTTTTGGCAGTGTTAGGTTGATGGTTGGACTTGATGATCTTAAAGGTCCCACCTAACCTAAACAATTCTATGATTCTATGTCTTTGAGGCATTTTGACTGCCAAAGGACAAGTCTGTAAAATGCCGTAAGCTGGTCTGTTAGTTCAGATGGCTCAGAGAGAAGAGAAAACCTGAAATCGAGTTAAATATGCAAAGGGCTGGAACATTTCAGAACTTTGTTTCTCAGACTGAAGGGGGAAAACTTTATGGAAGAGCTTTAGACTTAACTAAAAGTACAGTAAACAGCAGCAATGTCATGCAAGAAACTGGCAAGAAGCAGGGAGCTGCAAGTAGAGGGGGAAAAAATACCAACAAACAAGACAGACCAGAATCTCCAATGATCAGATCTCGCAGAAGACATAAATTGATGAGGCTTTTGTATCTGTTTTGAGATGGTATCTTTTCAAAAAGTCAGTCTGGCTTCTACAGTAGAAAGGATTTATACTAAAAAAAGCCTGAAGTTTATGCCTTTAGTAAACCATTCTGAATTATCTTATCACAAGTACGGGTGTTTTTTTACATTTCTTGTATTTAGAACAAGTATGATATTGGAAAACGGAGCTAAAGTAACAGGGGAAAAAACCCAACTTGTTTGACTTGGTAAATTTAGAGAAACGCTTAAAAATTATGACAGAAAGTTGCATTCAAAGATAAGTAACACTGATTTTACGTTCCTGAGCTAGATACCAGACAAAGAAGCAGAACCAGGCTTGCACATTAAACTCCTCCAGCCTTCAGTTCCTGGATCCGTAGCAACTCTGCATCAGCACTGAGCATCCTCAAAAGAAACTGCCAGCTGGGCCAAGATCTGGAGCATTCATTTGTGAGCTGTATGAGCTCCAGTCTACCAGTTGTAATTATAAGCAGCATAATTCTTCAGTATTTCATCATTTTCAAAAATTTCTTGTTTACAAATTCAAAGGAAGATGACAGGCAGTATTAGTCAAGGAGAAGCTCTCAGTAATGTAATTTCAGTGTGCTTAGCCTACTGTTTTTCCCCAATGAGAAACAGAATCCACCCTGGCCAAGAACCAGCTCAGATAGTTCATGTGGAGCTGCTGCTCCAAAGTACCGAGCCTGGCCAATGTGGACATGGTCCAGAAAGAACCAGAATCAAGGCAGTTAATCAAAACCTGGTGGTTCAACACAGTAGGGTTTTCAACAATAAAGTAGGTAATCAGTGCTGAACAATTCATTTATTGCTGGGGTCACTCTCTGCTTTATTGTACCAAACAGTGCCAAGCACCTCAGGAGGCAAAGGGTGCTTCTGACCTTTCCCAACATTTTGTCCAAAACATTTTAACATAAATCAGTGCAGAGCAATGCTGCTAAGCACTGGCAGCCCGGGCTTTAGAGACCTTAATATGATACGTGCAGCCACACAAAGCTGCATTCTGTCCCACCAGGTGAAGGACAGAAGAGCCGTGCCCTAAAAGACCCAGCTCCAGAGCTGCTTTCTTCCCCTTTATCCTAAAAAAAAAAAATCTTAAAAAAATAATCTCAGAAAGCACTTTGAAGAACAAAGTATGACTAGTGCTGCTGGTCAGCTAATGTGTTCATTCCACACTCTAAGTTTTATGATAAGAATCATCAAGGTAAAGTATTGATTTTCACAAACGCCTTAGAATCTACAGACCTTTTACAGAAAAGGAGCAGAATATCATACTGCTTTTCTTTTGATGAACTTATCCCAGAGTATTAAAACAGCCTAATCAATATTTAATTAGTAAAAAACTCCCAAACCTATGAATTCTTGCACAAATTATTTCCTCTCCCTTTCTGTTTTAATTCTTATGTTTACCTTTGAACGACATCATTGAGTAAACATCTGGTGCTACTTGAACTATAACGGAAGAGATGTGCTAGGGCACAGGAAAATATTTATCATACCTTAAATTGACACATATACTGTTGATAAATACGTACCTATCTATCCACTTAACAGCTTTGCTTATTTTATTCTATAACCTAATGGCTGCTTTTTTTGCCCCTACTGCTTTCTAGTTAGTATGCATGGTCAGAAATTACTCAGGAAAATAGGTTAACTAGTGAAAGAGCTCATTTTCTTGAATTTTTAATCTTGTTTTTGGCAGTGTGAACCACAAAGTGCCATATTAAGAACAAGTGTAGGAGCGGGAACAGGGATTTTTTTTATATACAGAAATATCAAACAGCCATAAATAAGTGTAAGCTTGGTGGAAGAATCTTCTCGTGACAGAAACAATGATCTGTAATGAACTTCACTACAACCTATCTGGGTATATCCTATCATCAACTGATGAGAACAACCAGAGAAACAAATCATAGCAAGGATGTTCAAAGACATTAATCATTTTGACATTTCACAGGATGGTTTACAAAACAACAAACACACACCACACTCAGTGGATTTGTCTTGAAAATTACAAGTTCAGCTAAAAGTATTTATAGATTTTCTGGGCTATTTTTTTTTCCAGTTAAAAGGAAAAGAGAAAATGCCCACGCTCCTGGTCTGTATGCCCACTTCATGCCACCCTCTCTCACCAACCACCGATACTATTCACTGGAGACCACAAGGCCCTTCGCTAAAGCAGCCACTTATGTCGATACCTGACACGAAGAGAGGGAGCATTAAGTTCCCTCAGACCAGCTTTTTCAGTGATTTATCTTGCTTTCTGTGGAACTTGGAAAGACAAGCCAACTGTTCAAACCAGTCTTTTCTAAATATCAAAATAAGTACTTCCACTTGAAAGGGATCAGCAGAGATTTCCTGTGAAGCAAAACTTTAACAACTGCTGTCTTATGAAGCCACTATATTCTAAAGGTGACCACCTGTCCACGACAAAAAACTTGACGTGTATTTCAAAAATAAATGCTTCTTGTTATAAAACAGACTTCTTTGACAACTATGGGTCAAAAACATGTTAGTACTGGCTTTTGCAAAATAATAGCAAAAATATAGTTATATCTCTGCTACCTAAATTATTATATTAAGGATATCTTTCTTTGGGAACTCCTTACGTTTTCTGACAATTTCCTTAAAGGAGCTGCAAAATTGTTAATGTTTCATGTGCTGAGTATAATTAAAATAAGAATTCACTTCAATTATTATTATTCTTACAAAGAACTACCTTTGTGCTTCCGTAAAAAGTCGATGCTCTTCTGCAGTACAGTGGACTTATCCATCTTCCGAGCATTACCCGGAAGCATGGAACCCAGCTCTTTGATAAGTACATTAAACTGATCTCGACGTTTCTTTTCTGACTTGTTTCTAGACACTCTGAAAAACAAAACAGAAAAAGTTTTATAACAACCATGACACCTTTTTTAGAATCAGCTGCATACTACTGTCAGGTTCCTGATGCAAAGGGCCCCTTAAGAATCTCTGCTGTGAGAGCAGTCACAAAAACAAGGACTCCAAATGTCAGACACCAGTTTTGGAGAATGGCTTCCTCCTTCCCATGGAGGGGTGCTGCTAAGCCTTTGGAATAAAGCATCCTTTGACAAAAATACAAATAATACAGTTATAAATACTCAACATATCTGAATAATGACAGTAAAAGAAATGCTGTTCAATAATATGGTTATTTATAAAAGAATCACATTTTCATTGTTTAGAAATCACCCTGGTGAGCCCAAGTGTCCAAGTGCATTGTATACAAGGACATTTCTTAGCTTTAAATAACTTTAAAACTTACCTTTTTGCTTTATCTTTGTCATCTTCTTCCACCAGCCCATCAAAAATGCTTCCATCATTTCTGAAAGAAACAAATACGAGAGTGTAAAATTTCCCTCTTGTACGTCTGCCCACAACAAAGGAAAAAAAAAATTATTCATCATCTCCATTACATCAAGAAACCCAAGTGCTGTTTTACTGTGGTGTCTTGCAAAGACCATCATCCATCACCTGAAGCTACGTCTGCTATAAGTTCTTGCAAGACGTTTACTAAACAGAAGGCAAAACCCCTTACCTTTCTGACACAACCCAAACAATTTTCAGACTATTTCTAACGAGAACTTACAACCCTATGCAAACACTTAATTGAACACTACTTAATTTTATTTTTCTATCCTCTTGATTATTTGGATTACCTTAGCCTTTTGAAAAACATGAGAGGACAAATATAATTTATTATTACTTATTGGCAACTTTTATTAGAATTACTGGGAATATTTACAGTAAGGAAGTATGTTTTTCTTAAACACTAAAGTATCTTTAATGGAAGAGGGCTGAGGAATATGCTATACTTCATTCATGTATGTAATTTTATAAACATACAATTAATATAAACATTACACAGTAACAACAATTATTCCTTATATTTGCTTCCTAACCAAGTATCACACAAATTTTCTTCAATTCACAACTGTCCACTGCTAAAGGGGTGTTAAAATACCAAAATGACAACATTTTCCTTTGAAGATACCTCAGTATACTTTATACAACACCTCTGTTTATTTCCTTGTGTTTTAAAAATCAAAACTGTTCTTCCGTTTTCCAAAAGTGCTATATAATAAATTTTCACATTTGATTTCTCTAATTTCTTCTGTCTGCTTTCAAGTCTATTTAGTGCTGTCCACACTGACCTCTGTGTGTCCACCCTTAATTTTTTATCTTAATGTTCCCTTCCCTTAACGCAAGTAAACGTCATCAAGCAATCATACATCATGATAAGCAGTGATGTTAGGAAGTAATTATTTTGTACGTTACTACATAAACAAAAAGCAATTAAAAGGAATTTGTACATCCAAAAGTTTCAGTGAAACACCACAAACCCCCACTAAAAGAACTGAGAACTTGGACAAGTTTTACCCTTTGTTTTAATTGTTATTTATTTAGAACTGGTTTAACTTTCTGTAAATTTGATACAAGCTCCATTTCCTGAAGTCTCAAAAATGGCAATCCACAGAATATTAAGGACAGATGTTCACCTAAGCTGCTAAGAAAGTCCAGCTCAAGGAATCAAGCAGAAACCATGTCTCAGCTATTACTTTTCCCTTGAAATAGGTTAGCAGGTCACTTTACTATCATCTGCACACTAATTGTTTAAATGTTTTTGTTTTCCTTAATCAAATATTGAAGTACTCAAAAAAAACCAACCCTGAAGTAAACATTAAAAATCAACTCAAATTGCACAGATGCTGTTCCATGGCTGAAAACAAGTAATACATTTTAAGAGGCATCTCAAACAATAAAAATAAGTATTTCCATTGAGTACAAAACAACACATCTAACAACTGTCAAAACAATTTTGTGAAAAAAAAAAAAAAGCCAAAAAGCTCACTCCTGTCATTTTTTGCATAAAAGAATATTCTCTATATATTAACCTTAAGCAAAGAGTATTAAAGAAAGCATTGAACAGTAATTCCCCCAAAACTCTTAGTATCTATTAACATACCTGTCTGCAATGGAGCTCATTTTATGGGTGCTTATGGTAAAAAACATAACATATCACACTTTAGTCTTGTGGTAGACATTTGTACGTTTGCCTACAAGAGAAGAAAAAAACATCAAAATGTGACTCTGGAGGAACAAGCACATTCTTCATGAGAGCGCACTGAAGTTTTCACTCTGGTCTCAATCTACCCCTCTCTTCCAACATTCTGCTCTGTCCTCCTACCTTCTCTTGTGCAGTCTCCATTACCATCATAACCTGGACTTTAATATCTCATTTTACATGACAAAGAGTTCAAGAGAACATTGTTTTATTAAATTTTATGATTAATAAGTCTAGACTGAAAGCATACAAACCTTTTTTTCTGACTCAGAACTCAGATATAACTTTTCCTTTTTTATTTTAACTTTTACCTAAAAGACACTCACAATTTTGAAGGTTGAAAAGGCATAAAATACACTCTTTGGTAGTAATACATTCTATTTAGAAATTGTACAAACAACAAGGATTTGGGATATAGTATTTTACAGCTATTATTAATTTCCTACTGTATTTTTTCTTGAGCACATTGTTGTAACAGATATGTGAAATGATGAGTATAAGATACCCATTAGAATGAGGTTTCCATACTGAGAAAGTTATAGTTAATCCGGCCATTTCTTAAAGCAGTCACTTATTCTTAAAAAGGTTCAGTAGGAACTTTTTCATTTTTCATGTGTATATATGATTTTGAATAAAGAATGTGATTGAAAATATTAATAGTGAGAGAAGGAATATAGAATTAAAATCAGTATTTAACTCAACATGCACCAACTTTTAGGTACCCCAAAATTACATGACAGTATGGAAAGGCTGTAAGGTTTATAAAACACGAACCAGTGCAATTAAACCTCTCTCCTTGATAAAGAAAAGTCAGGTGGCAGAGGCTGCTCAAAGGGAGCAGCAGGACTGGGACACTGTCAGTGATTACGGAACAACTGCGTGCAGCAAGGAGTTTTATAAGAGCTGAACTTGCAGATCTTTAGGAATTTTTACTATGTTATAAACTTTGTAGTAAAAATGCATTGCATTTATTTCAAAGGAGCTGGGTTTAGTCACTTCAGTGACTCATAGTTTCTGAGAAGGAAGGATTTGTTTGTTTCTGAAAGTGCCAAATTCAGTGGAACGAGCAGTGTTAACACCACAAGAAAAACGGCAGCTGCAACCCCATGATCCAAACAGTCTGCAAAATGATCCAGGAAAATTGTACCCCACTTTTTTTAATATACGGGGAAACTGAGGAAGAAAGCTTATGTTTCCACCAAATTGTCTTGGGATGTGCAACAGCCCCATACAATGCAGGTTTACTTCACAAGACTGAGGTTTTTCCCCACAAAGTTTCATAACTTGAGTGCAGGAGGGGAGTAGCTGGGAGAGCTGAGCTGCAGCACGGTCTCTTTCAAGGAACATCTCGAGGTGTGCAGCAGCTTTGCCCAGATTCCCCAAGAGCCCCCTTACTTAATTCTTCAATTAAGAAGGGCCAAATTCCTCCTGCCTTTATTCTCCAAAATCTAGTGCCCTGAAGGCACACGGGAAGCAAACCAGGCCTTCACTCCAGTTCTTCACAATAACAATGGTGCTGGCCATACAGACAAATCAAATTCCTCAAATTAGTTGGCCAGGTTTTATAAAGTAACAGAGTTATGCAACGTGAAAACCAGACAGAAATGGCACAAGGAAAGTAAATTAAGAAGAAGCGTTTGTTCAAATTTTTGTGAAAAGCAAGCACAAACAGACAGGTTGCTGAGCAATAAAAGCAAACCACAATCACTGCCATGGAATTAGGTTTTGAATCAAGACACCAATTAGAAACTTGTTTTCTTTAGCTTACATAGTATGCACTAATACAGGGATAATTATATTTTTAGCCCTTTTACAATTTTTTATTTAATTTAGTACCTAACATTATAGGCATCAAGAGTAATATGAAATCCTGTAGGACAAATGATATATTGTTCCATTAATCTGCAGAAGAAAAATACACGTACAGACAAATACAAAAACCTTTCACCTGTGACACAACCAACATCTTCACTATGCAGAATCAGAATTTAAGAATCAAAGGACTCAATTTCTAGAATTCAACAAAATCAATCACAGTATACATGTTGTGAGAAACTGGACGTGAGAACTGGGACCTCACACGTGTCCTACGTCAGAACTAGCAACTTAGATATAGTACCCAAGACTAATAGTTAAAAGAACTTAAAGATGACAGGAAAGGCACCTGTAGTATATTTGTTTCCCTCTCTTCAAGGTCTGAGCCTTCTGTCTTTCCATCCAAGTTCGCAATACATTAAGTGTTTTCAGCACTTAGACATGCCAATGGGCAAGAACATAGAGATAACTCCAATGAAACCACTCAAGTTTAAAGCAAACTCTTCAAGAAATCAAGGACTATGTCTATTTGTAAGAATCAAATTCAGCCGTGTTCCGAAGAACAAAAAGACACTACGTAACATCAATACTCAGCCCTTCCACGGATGACTGAAAGCCACAGGCTCTTTATTAATTACAAGACTATAATTTTACCTTTTACACCTTGGGACTTGTTGAAGTGTGAGGTTTAGCGATGAAACCTGGTTCCTTTGAAGAACAGTGTGGAGTTAGATGTATCCTCTTCTGCAGAAAAGCATTAAATTCTGAACTGTAAAAATATAAAACAAAGAGAATTTTATAATCAAGGAGTTTTACAATGATCACTTATTTTTTTTAATAAAAGAGAAGTAATCACTCCAACAAGAGTAATTTATAAATGTAATATTCTGCTTACTTAAAATATCCCAAGTACTTCACTATCTGAATTCACCTTGCTTTAAAGCTCTTCTTTATAAAATGGATATTCTGAAAGAATTTCATTCTGCTTTAAGCTATCACTTTATGCCAATCTTTAATCTTGATGTCATTTTTATTTTTGAATTCAGTAATTCCCACACCATCTACGTCTTCACTTCCACTTCCACTTTCTACCTTCAAAGTAAATCTTTATACCATGATTTCAACACCTTTTCTACTGAAGCTCTTACTTGAGCCTCCACTGGCTTTTTCAGTTAGGTCTTTTCCTCTCCCACTGTTCAAAATTGCCACTTTCAGGTCTCCAGAATGTGTAAAATGCTGCTGCTGGCAAGTAGCAAAGTTGCCTGTCTACATTATTGCTGCTCCCTCAGACATAGCCATAAACCCCTTCTTTCAAAACCCCTTTCAAAAACACTTTGAAGAATGTATTTCAAACTTATCTCACAAATGCACTTTTTCCATAAAAAACCTCAGTGCCAGTATAAGTGTTAACCCACTTCCAGCCTCTTTATGCCATTACTTTTCATTTATAGAGTTTGTTCCCTTGAATCATGCTATTTTCTACTTTTTTGTTACATGCAATCAGTTTTTTCACCCATCTTTACCCCTTTTCTCTCTGTCTTGCTTACTGTTCTTAAAATAAAATGTATTCGCTATGCAATGAACACGTACTACTTCCAGAAAATTTTATTTTAAAGCATGTTAGATTCTAAAGAGGCTGGGATATAAAAACTAAGCTTATGCTACTCTGAAATTCCTTAAAGGATTTTACAGAAAACACCAAAATTATCTACTATTTCATTAGAAAAGCTAAGTTACTCCTCCCCCTGCACCTAATAGAGGCTCTTAAGCAGTTAAAATACAGATGCAAATATTAACATGGGCAGTTAAAGCACAGCAGAACAATCTGCCAACAGGAGAAAAACAATTACAGCATGATTCAATGAAGCCACTCGTTCTTTTCTGGCCAAATAACCTGCTGGCCCATTGACCTACTTTTTTAGGTGCTTACAGCCTCCTCTCCTATTCTGTTTTGTTCCGTTTGACAAGTGCAAACATTAATAGTGACAAAGAGTCCCATGGAAGTCTAGGTTACAGGGACTGCAACATGAAACCCGTGTTTTTGAACTGCTTGGAGTCCAACAACTCTGCCAACTCTCACCCAGCTCCTCACAGAGTTCCGAGGAGGAAAATTTTAGACCTCATCTCTGCAGTATGCACAGGGGCATTTAAAAAAAAGAAAATCAAGAAAAGAAATCACAGCTAAACACTTAACCCCAAAAACCACAGGACTTAAGCACAGAACCAGATTTGACAATGTTTAAAACAGAAGCAAAAAAGAAAAAAAAAAAAAAGCAAGTTTTTTAAAGGATATTTCAAAAAGGGATTTTAAGACGAGGAGGAAAGGAATATGTTTATGTCATAAATGAACACAAGCAAGCTTAAACCAGACCAAAAGGAAAGCTCGTGGCAGTGGAAAAGCTTTTGTAACCCAAACCACACAGCTCTCTAACTCAGTAGAAATGGCATGTGTGTGAAAGCCAGCAGAAAGGTTAAGACGCCCACACGCCAGCCTGGTCAGCCACAAGCGTCCAAAGGTCATGGGTCTGTCTCCACAATTCATGAGGGTTGTTTTTTTTTTCCATACAATGACTTATGTGTATTTGTCTGTAGATACTCCGTCTTTTCTACACACTCAGTGCGTGTTTTCAAACTTTTCTGCAACCAAGAAGGCTAGAAACTTACTATTTTTAAGAAAGCTGAGGTTCTCAATCAAAAACTTCAGCTGCTGTCATGGATATAGGAACTATTAATACACAACATTGCTCAATCCGTAGCAAAATCCCCAAAACTAGCTACACTGCAACTCGTGGGCTATGCTGACTTACCACTCACCGAGAGGCAAGAAGTTACTGGGTGCCAAGTTACTGCTTGGCCAAAGAAACAAGGTTCTGAATAAGTCATAGGGTAAAAAGCCACGATCCAACCTAAGGTAATAGTGAAAAGTTCACACCATCCAATAAAACGTTCCGTGTTTTAGATGGAAAGAATGTCAGTAACTGCAATTTTACCGTCAATACCGGTACACTCATTAGCGACATTAAATCTTAGGAACAACTTCAAAGCTTCACCAAAATGTGAAATTACACAGATGTTCTCTCAGGACTGGACTAAAAACTGGATGGGACAACAGTCAATGTGTTGCCTATAATTAATTTTATTTATAGTCACTGGCTGAAAGCTTCTCTAGCACTTCACCGTAACGCTAACGTAGCTAAATATCTTTGAGAACAATCAGTATCGCCCTTATATTCACATAAATATCTTGATTTTATAAGTAATGTTTTCATGACTTCACAGATTAGTCCTTGGACAGAATTAATGCGAGGTGACATGTATTATTAAGACAAATACTTTCACCCAGGAAAGATCACAGGAAAACTAAAGGAAACAACACAGTTTTCCAACACCACAGTTTCTGCAAACAGAAACAGATTAACTTCTTTAATACAACCTGATCTCTACCATAATCCTATTTTGTCAAGGGAGCAAACTAGTTATTATAATCACTGAGGATTAGTTTGAGAGAAGATCTTGTTTAAAGAAGCAAAATCACAGCAGGCTGGTCTGAGCTTGTGATGGCCCAGCAGAGCTCCACCACTCGCTCCACACCAGGGTCACCCAGCCAAGGAGCAGAAAAACCACACTCTGAGCAAAGAGCGGAGCCAGAACCTGACCCCCAGTGCCAGCACAGCACCAAAAGCCCTGCTCATTATCACACAATGGTAAGGGTTGGAAGGGACCTTCAGAGATCATCTAGTCCACCCCCCAACCAGAGCAGGGTCACCCAGAGCAGGCTGGACAGGAACACATCCAGGCAGGGTTTGAATATCTCCCAGGAAGGAGACTCCACACCCTCTCTGGGCAGCCTGTTCCAGGGTTCTGGAACCCACAAAATAAAGAAGTTTTTCCTCATTCCAGCTTGTGTCTATCGCCCCTTGTCCTGCCACCAAGCACCACTGAGAAGAGCCTGGCCTCATCCTCTTGACACCCACCATTATACAGATCCTGAAGATACGTATAAACCTTCTTGTTACTCCTTTCCAGGAGAAAAGAAACAGTGGCTTCCAATAACTTGGGTTATGAACTTCTGGAGTTTTATTCTACTGGGAGATCCCACCATAATGGGCAAGCAGAGATCCATCCTTTCTTTCATGCCCAGAGTAGTGCATCACCATCACTCACCTTTTCCATTTTGCTCTTTGCTTCATAGATCTCCCTCTCCCCAGCACAACCATTTTTCTCTTTAGTTCTTCTTGAGAGGAGGAGAAGGGGAAGAATTTACTTTGGTTTAGTTCTTCTCTAGTAACCATAAACTTTAGATCTTTAGAGGGGTGAACCATAACCTGCTCTCTAAACAGCTGCAGTTTGGCCTAACAGAAAAAGCCAACAGGTTTTGAGATACTTGCTCCTCTGCTTGCAATGGTGTACACACCAACTGAAAGCAAATTAGGCAAATGACTGATTGATCCCTTCTCACAGCCCATCAAAGGCCCCGGGAAAACACTATGCTTTTAAAACTGACACGTGTGTCACATTTCCTACCTCAAAATAAAAAAGAAAGCTGAACAAACCAACAAACAAAAATATCAGAAGATGGGGCTGAAAGGAATTTCAAGAAATGTTGTCCAAACTTTGCAGCTGAAAAGGTTATTCTAGCAGCTGGGAATAGCCATACGGTGCAAGCTTCTCTCTACCAACAAGTAATCTTGGTCTGCACTCGTGCAGAAGATCTGACATCCCAGAAATGTCATTTTCTGTAGATAAAGGAAAACAGAGTGGGAGAGTGCTGCTTCTAGCACAGGCATCCAAGCAACTTGATCCCAGATGGCCTTTTAATGGAAAAATTTGTGAGTGGACAAGAGTGGAGAGAGGAATGGTGGGCAGGAGTGTTTCCTCTAACCATAAGCCAGAAAAACAGAAATTCCAAGCTACAGAATAAAGTTATCTCCTGAGGGTGGGACAGTCCAATATGTGAAGAACGTAGGAGAGAACTGCTTTTTCCTCAAATCCTCATCATCTATGTGTCTATGAGAACATTGTTTACAGTGACTTTTAGCCAGAGCAGCAGCTTGCTTAGGTCTATTTCCTTTGCAGGGAGTAGACAAGCATAAAGGATAATAAAATAAAACAACAGTACAAACCTAACTAAGTTTATAAGAAAAATTTGAAAGGCGGTGTTTAATGACCTGGCCATCAGAAACAATTGCTAATCTTCTTTATTCTCATTTAAAATATTTTCTCAGTCCTTTGCATTCACAGCTCCTCACTGGAGATCCCTTTTCCTTCACTAACAAACCCTTAAGTGGGGCAGAAATAACACCTGTAAATCCTGTGCGACTGGTCTGTACAAGAGAAAGTCTGCGGCTACACGTCGCGATTCCACCGGTACTGGCTTTTATTTATGAGGCTCCACCCTGCTTCTTGCCAACCTTTTTTTGTGGCTTTTACTGGAGGAGCTCATCCCTTCAGCTCTGGAGACACGCCGGAGCAGACTGGTGAAGTGATGTGTCTAAAAAACCCACATAGCACACAGCTTTAAATATAATCTTTATTATCTTGTTCTTATTAAGAAGTGTGGCTTGTGTACCTTTGATAGTTGGCACAGCTAAGGAACAGCACCCCTCGACCCCTCTTAACTACATCTGCCACTGCTGGATCTGTAACGAGGAGCAAGGGGTTAGACCTAAGACTATGCACCATGTTTGCAAACCTAAAATACAATTTAGCTCATCAATACTGAAGAATACACCCACTGCCCCCCCTTAAATGGTGCTTAACAAAAAAACCCCAGTACTTCACAGAGGATGAGTTTTAATCAAGAGAAGCTGACATATTAAGTGTCACTATTCAAAACTGGTTATTTTCATGTCTTTGTAAATCTCCATCTCCTTTGCTGGGATTCTGGGCAGCACCAACCTGCAGCCAACCAGCTCAAGAAGAGATTCTAAATCCGTGTTCCCTGCTCTGCCAAAACCAGTGCTGTAGATGGTGTGAAAGCTGGAGGTTCTGCTATTCTCTTTTACAGGTGGCATCTAAACTTGGTATATTTAACAACAAACGAAGGAAATCCCAGCTTCATTCTTCCAGCCTCTTAAACAGACCTGAGAAGGTAGATAATCCACACGGGTTTTTCCAGAAATTCAAAAGGGGAAAAAGCACCACATACACACGTGCTCAAAAGTTTAAAATTCCCACTGAATATTACTAATTACCCCCCAAAATTAGCTGCTATATACAAAACAATTACCTTCTACAGAATAAAGTTACCAGACAAAAAAATTCTTTGGTTCTTCACTCCATTTCTCAATATTAATAGAAATTTAAGGAAAAAACCCCACTTTAAAATATGGTACCAAGATATCTATCCTGGAGTTAAGAACACTTTGAAATGATTCATCCAATTACAAATCTGCATATATGAAACAGAGCATTAGCACTTTTACATGTTTTGTATCAGATACAAATGTTAGTTTAAACAACAATTTGTCTAAAATAATAACTAGCATAAATAATACCAAGAATACTAATAGATTTAACCAAAGAG
This sequence comes from Tringa tobata, assembly GCA_033628505.1. Lineage (NCBI taxonomy): Eukaryota > Metazoa > Chordata > Aves > Charadriiformes > Scolopacidae > Tringa > Tringa tobata. The sequence continues at coordinate 4,932,666 of JAHREE010000278.1, read as the reverse complement.
GAAAAAAAATTATTAAACACTTTATTCCTACACTGGAAAAGAGACAAGAAAATTCACCAAGAAATGAGACAGATCAAAAAGAGTTAAACATTGTTTTTCCTCTACCCCAATAACAAGAGAGAAGAATGTCTACATATAAAAAAATTAGCTCATTTTTGGAAACTGTCATGGACAAAATTAATTACCAAATTCCACAGACACAATTATTACACATTCAAAGCAAGATAACGCCAAATAAATTCTTCTTCCATTCCATACAAAATTTCTGCTCAGTGTTGATATAAACTCATATTTAAATTTAGAAAATGAGACTTTACAGTTACTATTACTGTGACAAAAACAAACACTCAGCTGTCCACTACAATTACTCTTGCAGAAAAACATGAACCTACATGTTAGGTGAGGACCTTAACTGCCAGACTTTTAGTATGCACGTGTGTGTGTGTTGTGAGGTGGGAAAGGGAGCTAAAAAGCAGTTTTTGAAATTCACACTGATGACTCATTCCAAAATTCTATCCTGCACCAGAAAAATCTACCCAATGAAGACTTACTAGCTTTTATATCCAAACGAACACTTGCACTTTTTACATATCTCACTACTGCATTCTAAAATCTTCAGAAATCCAAGAAGTCAATGGATGACCAGTAGGGTCTGTGAGAAGTTAAGTTATGCAAGTTATTTCTGCACCCAATGCTTTTACAGTCTCTTAGGAGAAATTTTAAGGATATAGCTATGAGTCTTAAATCAGTTTTGCTTGATTTATAACCCACCTTAACTTTTAAAGGACAACCATTTCATAACAACTTATTCCTTTAGGATACCATTATCTAGCACATCCAGATACCCAGAAACATCTTACTGCTTCTCAGTTACGCCCTTTTTTCTTTCCTTTTTTGAAACAGGAGACAAAGATTTACTCCGAACTCACGGAAAGGGAACTCATCTAGGATGTGGGAGAAACAGACTAAGTACTTCCTCTGAAGAATTACTATGGTTAAGATAGCAAGACCAATCTATACATAGACCACACAGGTAAGACCACATGGCTACAGATATGATGCACTTCACACTGTAACAGCTATTCCTATTTTTAAGCACTTTTACCAAACTCCTCAGTCAAGCTGCAACTCCTCATCATGTTAGCCTTTGATCACTACTTTGACCACTCACTTCCACACCCATATAGAACTCCCCTCTCTTCTGCTAGCATTAGTATCTGTGAACACACATTTAACACAGTAGAAAATCGGTCCAGCCTAAAACTAACCCAAATATTGTTCCATTCAGCTAAACCAACTAAATTTGTTTCACCGTATGCCTGCTCAAAAGCTGTGTTGGCACAGGGGAAGGGGAAGCAGTGAATCACCAGGTTAGACATCTTTTGGCAACAATGCCATTTCACGCTGACCTACGCCACGTGTTAAATTACAACCAGAGAACAAAATTAGGAAAAATGAGATTCCAATTTGTTCTCAAAGAAACAAGTGTTGTAGCTACTACTTGAGAAGCCTGCTTCATATTTAAATGAAACATCTGTACTCTCCCATGCGTTGCTGCATCTCTTGTGGCAACCTGCCACAAATGGCATTTCGGGACGAAAGAAGGAGGTTTGTTTGTATCCACTGATCCAGGCTCATGGATCACCTTCTGGAGATGAACACAAATCCAGAACTCAGCCTTACAGTCAATGGGAAACTCAAGCAAAATGTAAAGCACAGGAGTTTATATACCTGACATGTTGCTAAGTACTCATCACCCTATCAAGTAACATGGTAATTAGCATGAACTGTTTTAAGATGATCCTTAGTACTTATGACACTTATGCAGGAGTATTCACCAAAATGAGTGATATGAAACTAAGAAAATTTAATGAAAAAATGATTTGTAGCAACAGCAGCTCTTTGTAACTCTTAGAGTTGTACAAGTGTCCCAAGTGGACACATATTAAAAAAGATTAGGAGAGCTGTTAACAGCAACACCAGAGAACAAATGACAGATGTTGCAGAAAGTTAATATTTAATCTGAAACCTAATTATCCATCTCATGCAGAAACGCAAACACGTAAATAAAACATTTTAAAAATATTTAGTGATGGGCATAATTTTTTTTTTCCAAGTAGATTGCACAATCCTCAATTTGTACAGCTGTGGAAGCGCTTCTGATGCCCAGATTTCCCAGCGCGGGTGACTCATGCACAGCTAAATTATTCTGTGAAGCTTTTGTGAACAGAGTGGACTGTTTGACTGCCTGAAGAAGGGAGGAAGCAGCACACTTCATTGGAAAGTGTCTTCAAAAAGGAAGATGTGAGACTTCACATTCACGTTTCCATAAAATGATAGAGTAGGAATATTTTAAGCTCCAACACCAAAGCAGTGCCCAAGTCAAGAATTTCGGAAGAAGCAGCTCCTCCTCCCTGCCTCCCCCCACCCCTCTCCCCTAGAAGTCCTCCACATCATCCCGGGGACCAGAAAGTCATAACAAAAGTAAAAAGAACGAGGTAGGAGAAAGACACAACAAAACAAGGGAAATGCTAAGGGATGCTAACTTCAGTGTATTCCAAAGAGATGGAAATGCAAAATACACTTCTGTATTAGCATGCTGACCGTTACATTCATAAGATTAACAAGATTTAACAGAAGTAAAGACTTACTCTTTTAAAGTTCTGATGTCTGCCAGTGGATCCTTCACTTTTCCCCCAAATATAACTACCTGTTATAAAAAGAACAAGGTTATATATTAAATAAAAACTCAATACTGTAATTACAGAATTTCAAACCTCTACATTGCACTACCCCATATTTCACTAAACAAAACCTTAGAGTTAGTCTTTCGTCAGGATTTCCATGAGAACAATCCAGGCTCTACTGGAATTACAGCAATTGCAAAACCTGAGATACAGGACAAGTCCTTCATATTATACAGGCAAAGAGTGCCTTAACAGGAAAGGGAAAAAATAAAACAAAAAGGGTTTGCAATTAGTGCAGAAAGAAAATGTCTCAACTGTTGTCTTGGCTAAAGAATGGAAAAAACCAAGACATAAACACTTGAGCTTCTTTACAAAACACTTCATAACCACTTTGGGGATAGATGTCAGATATCCTTTTGCCACCCTGCAATAAGCAAGTATCAAAAGGAAATGGAACATCAGACAACATTTAGTCAATAATTAGACTTGCTCAAGCAGGAAAGACAGTGCATTATTTAAAAATAAAAATAATAAAAAAAGGGATAACACAGCATGAACTAAGCAGAAACAGCAACGCAGCAATAGAAAAAAACTACATTGTCACTTTTAATATAATTTTACTGCGATCATTCTACATATATATTCTTATACATATACATGAAAAAAAGAAAAACATCTTAATTATTCAAATATAAGAGCACTAAACACAACTGAATTTCTAAATGTTTGGTAAACACTGTTCAAATGAAAATTATAGTTTGAAGCAGCACCATAACATTTAACCAACTGTTTTTTAGCCCTCCGTGTTTCTAAAACATTATCAATTTATGTAGATATCAGATTTGCTCAAATTCTTTCTGCGTTCTCCTGAGCAGCAGCAGCATGCACTTCTCCTCGCTGGTTTGCTACTGATACGAGCAGAAACTTTCAGAGCTTGTGATAATTAAGCAAGTCCAGAAAACCCACTGAATTCACCTTCTGAAGGTCACCAAAGAAGCAGCAAAATCAGACCAACAAATTCCTTTTTCCCATAGATCACTATGATCTTCAAAATCTTGGGGCCGGTCAATTTAATTATAAATTAAGTTGATTAATTATGATGACAATATTACTCTTCAAGCATTGGGATTTTTTTTAAATGAGGGCTTTCTGAACTTTGCATCCTAATTCAATGCTCATAGCAAAAATTCTGTCAATTATTTCCCATCCCTTAGCTCTCTCAAAAATATTTTAAGATCACAATACTGATTGAAAGACGTAAAACATAATGTAACTGAGGAATTTCTAAGCCAAGCTTTTTTAAGCTTTGCTGCTACCATATTTGGGATAATAATTTCCAAGATTAGGTGGGGGGAGAGAAGTCAAATTCATCTCCCTTTTGTAATTTGAAAATATTAGTCCCTTTTACCATCTACAATACTCAACATAAAATCGTATCAACTACTTGAAATCTTACTCCCTACATTGACTTTAAAACTTTTTTCCTCGGCTATTTTTTTTTTTCTTCTTTTACCACTTGCAGACTTTTTCTTTCACAGAATGATGAGACTACACTATTTCTATCTACCAAACCCCATGTCTCAGTATGCTCGCTTCTTGATCCTCAAAGCTTTCTCTGCACTCTCAAGTTCTCAACACCTCCCAGATTAGTATCACCATATTTTATTTGCAAACATTTAGAACCTTCCCTTCCAGGTCACTACTGAAGATGCTGAAATTAGCACCGCTTGAAAAACTGCCACCTCCACTAGCAAGTAAGACCTAGTTAAAATCAAGTCGCACTACAGGTATTTTACAATTTATATTTTAAAATCAAAGCAAATGTGGTAATTCATCCCTTACAGGCTCTTTTCCCACTTTATTAGCAGAACCTGACTAGGATCATCCAGCACTTAAGTCCTAAAAAGCAATATTAACAACATATTTATGAAGTTATTATAGCTATTCCAGTTTTCAATTAATACATCAATTATCACAAAGTAAAATCATAATCAGATTTTATTATAAATGGCAATTCTTTTCTGCTCAGAACATTGTGCATATGGTTATTTCAGTGACCCACGATCTTGCTAGTAGCCTGTTTAACACTGGTATCGCAGAATGGGATTCCAAAAGCTATCAATATTCACAGGAATTCCTGAAACTAATACAAATTATATGTTGAAGCCACATGCTAACAGGTTGGTGGAAACAGCTGTTCTGTATTAAAGCATACATTAAGGCTTAAAACGGTTTAGTTATGCCTAACATATTAACATATATGCGAATAGAATAAGAATGAAATATGCACTTCAACAAAACAGTGCAATATCCTTATAACGAGATTACTTAAAATAACGAGGACTCTTCCTATCTTGCTGACTTACAGTGCTGCTGTTTTGACTTTCAACATTTTGCTTCATTTTAAAGTCTTGTATCTGCCTCAGTGAGGTCTCCTCTCGAAACTGCTATATGAAGCAGCTAAGTACCAAATTCTGATTTTTAATTAATGCATTAGTTTTTTGCTAGCTAAAGGGCTACATACACAAGTGGCAGTAATAAACGCTCTATTAGAAAGGATTACTCAAATTGAGTGTAGAGATGCTTAAGCCTAGGAGAATAAAATATGCTTTTATAATGTT
>JAHREE010000278.1:4836379-4907444 GCA_033628505.1 Tringa tobata | reverse complement strand
GAAAGAGTGGTCGGGCATTGGAATAGGCTGCCCAGGGAGGGGGTTGAGTCACCATCCCTGGATGTGTTTAAGAGCCGTTTAGATGCGGTGCTGAGGGATATGGTGTAGGGGAGGACTTTGTAGAGTAGGGTAGATGGTTGGACTCGATGATCCCAAGGGTCTCTTCCAACCTAGAGGATTCTACGATTCTATCTTTGTTGTAACTGAGGCAGGTTCCAGAAGCCGATTTAGCCTGTGGACCCTCTGTGGAGGAGTTCCAGCAGCACCCTCTGCTGGCCACAGGCCGGATGGCACTCCCGTTGCCAGCCGTGAGAGGCACCGCAGATCTCCATTCGTTCCTAAGGGGTTAGGGATTTCCTCATGGGCTCGTGTTTATGCAATGGTAAAATGTAGAATTGGCTCACCAGTAAGTAAAAGCAATTAAAAGTAAGAAAAGCTGCTGTTTTCGTTCTTCAGACCTGTAAATTTAAGTTACTGTAGTTTGAGTAATTTTGATTGACCTATTCTGGTTGCTCCTGGAAATAATACTCAGTTCCTGAAAACTGAGGGAAAACTCATCTGCATCTAAAAAAAAAAAAACATTAAACATTTTCAGTGCTAATTTTCAGTGCTTTTTAAAAACATCTACTGGAGTCACTAACGTATGCTGAACTAATCATGGGAATCCTTTGATATTTCTGCTGGATCCTCTCACAACTTCTGCTGCCATGAGAGGATTTATTGGGGAACAGATAAACTAACAAATTCCCTAGCATCCTTCAGTTCTCAGAACTGAGACTTCTCCTATTGGACTTTTAATTTGTTCAAGTTAAAGGGGAAATAAAGGTAGAATAATTCTGCTGAGAAAAGAGTCTGCAAACGAACTTCCCCTAATGCAGAGAGTGGAGGCCACTTTCCCAGTGAAATTAAGAAATCTCACAGTGAGGTTCAGTAGGTGGTGGTGAGCACAGAGAGCAAAAGAAATTTTTCATATAATTGAACTGAAGTCAAGTGATCAACTCTAACAAAGTGAATTAACAGATCAAGGAGGTCCCATGGTCTGTGATTCCATTGCCTCCAAACAATAGCTATTTCATTAGTCTATTGCATTTAATTTTTCCTGGTATTGCTTTTTAATTACCAGTTCAATTATCGGTATGGAAGTATTCATCATCTTAAACAAGAATGTAATTACCTTGACCGATAAAGATGAATTATAACCCAAACATCCTCTGGAGCATTTGTAACTTCTTTTACATACTGCTCACCACAGATTTCTCTTAGCTCCCCATACTTTTGCCTCCTCTGAAGACACCTCCATTCTTGCAAGCGTTGCTGCCTAATTAAAACGTAATAATAACAATAAGCATCTTTGGAACATTTTAAACGCATTTAAAAATAATATCTAGTGCATTTCTCTCAATTACTTTTAAAAATGTTTCGAGTAACCCTTTAGCTCAAGGTCTTCTAATGTAATTTCAGAGCTAGAAAGGCTCCTGTGCTACTCTTTATTCAATAAGATAACATTAAAATACATTTTCTTGGTTCATCAGTACCAGATTTGGGAAGCGAGTAACAAACACGTAGCACAAGGGTTTGTCATTTGAGACAAAGTGAGAAAAAGATTGTGCAGCTACTAATTGTTTCTGAGTCTTGAAAATTAGTTTGAGGAAGTACCAGTACTTACACTGATTTTTATGTCACAATTTTAAAATAATTCATGAAAATGGGAATGTAAAAGCAGTAGATGGCAGTCTTCATCTACAAAAATACTTGCAAGTTGGAAAAGGAAAATGCCTCACAGATTTGTTGAACTAAAAGCAGCAATTAATTTTACTAACTGAAAGCCACTATAGAAGATTATATAATACATATGTAATGTTATTATACTCTAGCAACAACGCATGATAATTTAGGTTCCAACTTTCACATAATTATGTGAACTATTCTCTTCCTCTGAGAATACAGCACTAGATACACAACATTAGCACTAGAATTATTTTAGTCACTTTAACAATGCAAAAGCAGTAACTACAGGCAGAATGCAGACAGAGGAAATGTTTTGATTATATTAGCATTTTTATTCTGTGTAAAAGCTCTGTGTGTACAAATACTCAGATTAATTATTTGATTATCAACTAAAAATATTAACCAGCTTGATCTCAGCACTGAAATACAGTTTCCTCCTTTAATGGCACACCATCCTGATATAGCTGGCACACGGTCCATACGCACAAACTCAGTATCTTTCACAAAGTTGGAGTCGTGTATGTTGGGACCTTGTTTTTCCTAATGTTATTGTGCAACAAGCTAGAAAAGGGTTACCCATGACCTACTGTCTGTCCATTTCACATACAGGGCCAATAGTGACATGTAGACTGTTGATCTGGATAGAAATACCCTACTTTACCTGTACATTTCAATAGCTTTCCTATCGGCCTCATCAAAGTCATCTTCAGCTTCCTCCAATTCTTCAAGATTCATTCTTTCATACGGTTTCACTAGAAACAGCAAATAAAAATTAATCACCTTTTGTTCTCCAAAGTGCTTACAAACATTTTTAATATATGAAAAGTATTACACAACCACAGAACTAATGAAAGAAAAAGATTAAATATTTCAGAAATTACTTAACATTGGCATAACTCTGAAAAGAAAGAAGTGTATTTAAATATAACTATAGAGGAAAGCACAGAAATACGGTGTGGATTACTAGCAATTTCTCAGAATGTGAATCTTGTTTATACTGATTGGTTCCTTTATGAAATTATGAAAATTAGTTATCCATATTTGGTACATGCCATAATGTTTGCCACTAACTGTGTTGTATGTTTAATTCAGAATCCTTTTTAAAATAATCAAGTGAAAGTAATTAAAATAAAATATAATTATTGTACAATGTTTAAGTTACAAAAAGCATTATTGAAAATACCTTTATTTTTCCAATATTGTTATACTACTGGCATGTATTTTTAATTTTACTTGCCTTCTGATTCTTTCTGCAGGTGTAAAACCATTTCTTCAGTTTCATCTTTCAGTTTTTCTTTTGGAGGAAGAATTCCAAAATCTCTCAGAATGTCATTCCATTCAGTATCTTCATTTGGATCCTGTTTCAATGTTATGAAACAAAACTAAATCAACAAATCAGTCTTGTGTGTTTTTTTTTTAAACCAAAACCATCTCTTTTTCACTTTGGCACATATTAAGGATGTTACAAAAGGAAGCCATTACTTAGAGGCTGAAAAACCTTCATGGACCCTTCTCTATCATGAATATTCATTTGCTATTTTTCACTTCCAAACATAAAGCAGCAAGAAAAAAGACAGAAAGAAAACTCAGAATTTAAGCATAGATAAAATTATTAGTCTCCAAAACTGTCTAAAAAGATATATGGAAACCTACTTCACAAATCCCAATCTTTACTCAGATTACTTAAACACACTTAAAGAAATAGGGCGTTATACAGGCAAGATTTTTGTATCAGTATTTTTATGTTACTACTAAGAATAAGGTACTGACACTGTGAATAAACCTGTAAAAGCATGCCTAGAATCAGAAGAAAAGGGCCTTTTTATCTTAAGTGAATGATTAATATTAATATGTCAGCATAAGCTACTTCATAGACCATGTTAATAACACAGGACTTCTGTAGGTGTTAAGTCTACATTTGTGGTGATTTATCTTAATTATCATTTAATTAAATGGCTAAGATAAAGGAACGGTACGCTATCTATAAGACTATATTTCTACTGAAATTATCACATTAAAAAAAAAAGTGTTTATTGTAACTGGACTGCTCCTGGAAGAGTAGAATAGCAACACATTAGGAGGCCTCGAAGATGGATAAGAAGTAGTAAAGCAGATTTTTAAACAGGTTGTTAATCAAAAATTGTGGTATTTTGGACCCTGAAATGATGGCTTGTTTGAAAACCTCCATAAAGAAATCTCTACAAATATGTATGTATCAGAAACATTTAGTGATATTCATAATTCATTAATAATGTAGCATCAAATGAACAAAAAGAAAATTCCAAAAATTTTACCTGAGGAAACATCCAGGATTTCCACTGGATTACTACCGTGCCCATGAGTACTACATTGGCAGCTGTCTCATTGTTATTCAAAAAATCTCTTGTACAGAATTGAGCATGAGTATAAAAAAATAAATTCTAATGAAGACCAAATGCTACACGAGCCTCAAGAAATTTCCTAAAGCTAAAAGAATTGCTTTGCTTTTTATCTGAAAACGTACTTGAGAAATGCACAAAAAGAGTGAAGATAATCATGCTGTTGCTCACAGGGAAGGTAAGTACAGTGGGTTTGCGAGAAGACTCTTACCTCCACCAGCTTCTTCTGGCATGGGTGAGGAAGCAAGACTTTGGAGGGTTTGGAGTGGAAAGGAAGTGGCAGTAGTTCCTGAGAGTTCCTCCAGCGCTCCTGAGCGGGCTGCAGGCAAGGGGAGTACTACCCATATTCACTACTAGTGGAGCATTCTGGCTTTGCCAACATCTAGTGCCATTTTTTTTTAGATAAAGAGGAGATTTCATACCTGAATACTTTAATTGATTCCTTCTGCAAAGGTCCTGTATCCATATTTTGGACTAGAAATGGCAACTCCATTTGTAGTTAGTTATAATATTTGGAAAATTATTTTCTGTAACAATCTACCTCTAGGAACATGGTTTTTTCATCATCCTGTCTTTCAAATATACTAGCAAACTTACTTTATCTGCATATGAAAACATAGATAAAGAATTAATAATAAGCGATGTTTTTTCCTTCTTTGATTGAAAAGTAATTGATATAATCCACTGGAAAAAATAAAAGAGAAGCTCCGTGTACTATCTAATGAATTTGATGGTCACTAATGGGTCTCAAGTAGGAAAAACCCAAATGAAGATTTTGCCACAGTGTAATTCTGTGGGGTTTACTTACATAAAAAAAGTCCTATAGTCAGGCTTACTGCAAGTTTTCAACCCTTCACCAAAGCAGAATTTTGACTTAGGTACAGCCTGGGTATCAAAAAATCCACAGAACTAAGTGGGCTACTCTTCCAAGGGAGCCAGTGAAGAAACACGAGTGATACACATGCACTTTGGCCTCCACACAAGTGCTTTAGTGTATGTTTTCCTGACTTAAGTCAGGATCAGATTTTTTCCACTTAACAGAAAGCAAACCCTTCTCCATAGCAGAAGGATTACGAAGAATAATGAGGCATTAAAATCAGTAATAAAAATAATCGTAACAACTGGACAAATAATTTCAAAACCATGCAACAAAAAAAAGACTACTGAAACAGAATTAGAACCTGGAAGTTAAGCTCTCACCACTTTTTGCCAGGAAAGATTTTGACGTTTTGTGGTTTTTTGTAAAAACTTAGTTCCTACATAAAATCTTTCCATAGTATTTAAATTAAATGGTGCATTTTGCACTATTTCTTTTTAATGTTTGTAACGTTCAATATGCTTGTGCAAACAGTTGTTCATTGGACATTTTCTAGATGCTGCTACATCTACAAAATGTAAAACCAAAAAAAAAAAATGGATTAAGAATCCTAGATCACAGTGAACATGACAGAAACAGGTGTTTCTGACCAGTCTGGACTCCGCTCTCAAGGAAGAGAAGATCAGAAGCAAGCAGACCTTTAACAATCTTTTAACAAATCGAGTTAAATCAATTTTTCAAAAAGCTAGTGTTAAGTGATCAGTTCAAGGTTGCAGTAACGTGCACAGATTAAATAAATGAAAGTGTGTGTCAAAAATTTGAGAAGATATTTGATAGTGAGAGTGCAAAGGAGCCAAGCAATGGCAAAAAGTGACCCAAAATAAATTAATTTTGCAGTATGAAGCTAGACTGCTGAAGCAGTATTACTCTCCTAGCAGGCCACAATCCCAAGTGAAAATCTTCTCATAACACTTTTCACTGCTGCTAATGATGGTGTTAATTACCACCGGCTTTGCCAGGGGTGATGCGTATGTCACGTTTGGGAGCCCAAAGTCTGGATAATTTCAATCCTCTCAGCCCCAACCGCTGCCCACCCGCAGCCTCCCTCCCCCATTTCCTTGGCTTCCGGGCCCCAACTCCCTCACCACCCTCCATCTGCCCCACCAGCGCAGCTCAGGGCTGGGGTGACCCTCTGTGCCCACCTGCATGGCTCCCCCCGGGGCTCTGCCTCTCCTCAGGGAGGCCACTGAGCCGATGGTGGCAGGAGGCCGGCGGCCGTTGGGGCAGGGAGCCCTGCCCTCACCCGTTCTAATGATGGTGGCGTGAGGCGGGCAGTGGGCCCCGGCCAGACCAACCACCCATCGGTTGTTGGTTACTGCTGATAAAACAGTTTCAGAAGAAAAAAAAACAACAGAAAACAAACAAGAATAAACAAAATCCAAACAAACAAAGCCATCAAACGGGGGGCACTTTCAGTCTGGGCCACTGTAGGCCATGAGTGTGACTGAAGGAGGCAGCCCTGCTTGCCTGCCCGCCATTCAGCCATGGCCCGCTCCTTCCATGGGGTGGAAGCTGTCAGTCGCATGGTGCAAGGCAGCGGGGGCAAACACGTAAACAAATAACCTAACTGAATACAGTATAATCTAATAAGCGTTGTGTGGCACAAGGCCACATGTTAGCTCTGACCAGGGATCGTATCAAATGGGATCCTCCGTTCATAAGTAATGGCACCACCGCTGGAGGCACGGCAAACTGCAGAGTGAAAACCAGCGGGTAAGAAGAGGAAAAGGAACATCTTAAGCCTGTTTCCACCCATTTTCCCAGCTACCTTCTGAAGTTCACCTGCAGGAGGAGGAGCAGTAACGCTGAGGTGAGTTCAAACCATCACCCGCCAATACAATGTTAAGAACAATAATCTGCTTCTACACTGAATGATTAACCACTTTCAACATTGTATTTTACACACCCCAAACTCAGAGAAAGAAGCTAGGAAGCTTGTGAGGATAATTCCGTTCTTTCGAGTGGAATTTCTTTAATTCTTATCAAAGTTGAGTTTTCAAATGGATCCTAATTCTCAAAGAATGTAATTAACACAATTTAGTCATTTTCTAAATGAGAACTGTACTGCATCTGTGTTCTGAACAGCTAAAAACAAGACATAGCTAAAAAAAATGATGGGTTTATGTTTTAGTTGATTTAAGTAAAGGTGATTCTTCAAAACAGGCAACTTATCCCATTTCCTTTAGTTAAGGGAATAGAGATACTAATTTTGTCAGCCAATGAAACGCTATTAACCTTAAGGCTTATTGAGGACTGCCAGCTCCTTTATCATCAATATAGTTCTGTAAACCACCTGCAAAGCACTTATCTTGACCCTGCAGGCTGCCAGAAGTCCACAGGTTACAGTGAAGTGAGTACAGGGGTAGAGAACATCATCTTGCAGAGAACATCATCTTGAAAAGCCAACCACACCTTTTGTTTGGCCTCCCTAGATAAACCGTGATTTCAAAGACTGCAGAAATCACTTACAATATCTTCTGAAAACAAATCACTGGTCTACATCGCAAACATTCTCATTAAAACAACCCTCTAACTGAGTGCTTTTATTTATAAGGGAAAATAAATGTACGTAACAGTGTTGTTAGAGGCAATGTCTGTTGCATGCATACACTGTGACTTTTTATAGTCACGTTACACACAGTTATAAACAGCATAACACTACAAAACAAAGAATTTTAATATGCTTTTAATATAATCAACAAAATAAAGAAACATTTGAATCCTAACAGGATCTAATTTAAGAACATTTACATTCTAGTGATTTTTAATTGTACATTGGCGATGAATAATTTTTGTAAGGAAAACAGTATGTCCATGTACTCAGCATTCCTGCAGCATTAGCTCTAGGTCAGGAATCTAAAATCCTGAAAAATAAGAAAAAGCTTTAGCTCTTGGTACAATATAGCACTAAATACTTAAAATATGATATAGAAGTAAGATGTATTAGAAAACACAGCATTATAATATTGGCATAGGGAAACTTTATTATATCACTCTAAATCCAAATCAGCTCCAAAGAGCTGAATGATTTGAAGTTAAATCCTGAAGCCTGTGCTTAGTTTCAATGTGAGGTTTTTTGCTGTGTAAGAACAGGGGCATTATCCCCAGGATGTCAATATGTGTTTCATAGCTAGTTGTATCAGTTCTTCTGGGCATACACTTATCATCATTGCTAACTTTGCAAACTGCTTACAGATCTGGGATATTTTCCATTTCTTGCTGCCTGAAACAGATCTGTGTTCTCAGTTCTAAGAACTGAAGATCTACAGCTTCTACTCGCTTTGCTTGAAGATACATGAATTTAGAACATCTGGGAAAGGCTTGTCTGCAGAAATCTAAATTGACAAAACAGTAAAAGGCTGTCTAAGACTACTCCTCAACATAAATATTGTGCCCTATTTGTATAAAAAGACACTAATTTAAATATAGGTTGTGATTAAAAGCATTAAGTAAGTACCTCCTTAGCGAAAATCCACTGATCTCTTTCCGTTGCGTGGCTGAAAGACAAATAACTAATCAGCACTCCATAAAACTGAGTGGTTTCAGTAACAAAGCCCCACCCAACTTGGTATGTATAGAAATTGGGAAATGTCTTGGTTCCATCAACATGATCATCACTAAAGATAAACCTGAAGCCAGTTACTATTTAATGCACATCCACCTCTGGAGGAGAATTATACAGTAAAAGTTACTGTACACAGTGAAGAATGAATTATACTCTTCTTGTACGATTTTATAGGGGGGGAAAAGCCACAAGAAGTCACTCTAAGAGACAATTATCTCTAATTCTTTTTGCATTTTCTTAAGATGTGCTTCCAGATTGTTGTTATTATCACAGTGTAGGTGTTTGTTGTAATTAACAAAGAAATACATGTCACACAATGAATTTTTTAGACTATTCTTTAACGTAGGCAAAGAGTTTCTCCCTTGTCACCGTGGTCATTTCAGAAACATTTTGCACTACAAAGGAACGTGATACAAAGTCTTCTAAAGCTGATAAAAAAATCTCTTCCTGAGATTAATAAGAATTTGCTTTTCACTCTGGCATCATGAATGCATAGATGTGAATATCATCAATAACTTTTTCCTGTTGCAAGAACTCTGCAGATCCAATCCTGATGCATAAGAAATACAACTGTACAAACTTGCCTCCTTCTCATTAACCACTTTCTTATTTAAATAGAAAAAAAAAAGATTAACAAAAACCAAGAGTATTATTATTAAGTTTGACTTGCCATCTTTAACTTGCTTAATTTTGCAAAAATGAATTAAAAGGCATTAAGATGAACAGAATAGTTTCATTGTCATGAGAATTTCTGCATCTAGTTTCTAATCTTACTGGGAAAAGCACAAGGAAAATGGAAAAGAGTCTGTTTTGCTACATCACAAAATGAACAGAAAAAAAGCCAAACAAACCATACCCTGTAGAAAAAGTAGCCTCTACTTTGAATCCCTCCAGGTCCTTGAAGTTCTTCCTGAAAAAAAGTATTTTAAATCATATCTACTCTGTAAGTGAATCTACATAGAGAATTTGTTTATCTATTTCAGTACTACTATACAGCCTTGCCCCTTAAGGCATGCTTTATATATATTTCTCCACGTCAGTAATACAAAGTTCATGCTATCATGTAGAAAGAGCAGAAAACACAGTTTTAGCTCGGTTCAGATTGCTGTGGAATGGCACTAGCAATGGTGAGAAGCCTTTGCCTTCCTCTTCCCAGGTTTCATTACCCAGACACAACCAGTGTCTTCATGGTAGCGGAGTCTCTACAGACTAGAAGTTATCTTGTTCAACCGCTTCGATTGACCTGCCAACGAAGTGCTCTTGTGTCTCCTGCCTTAGATTTTGCTATGTCAGTCAAGATGGAACTCAAGAGGAATAAAATTAATGACAAAATCTAGTATCAGTCCAAACTGGGTAGAAAGAATAAGCATGTTTTCTCCTTCACCCATCCCCCTTTTCAATTAACCTTCTCTGGTCGGGGAGAGAGGTGGGTGTGTTTATGTACAGCAGGTTCTGGTTTTCTTTCTAGTATGAGAAGAAAAAATAAAATCAGCAGCAATCTAACCCTTCCTGAAGCACAGCCTGTGACACCAGAGTCATGTAGTCCAACCAAAGGTGGGCAGCCCACAGGAACTGCTCTGTGGGGAACCAGAGTTCCTCTGCACATCTTAGGCAGAGTTGCTTTGGTCTTCTACTGGTTTTAAAGTTTACTGATGCCATTTCCCCATCGGCCCATCTGGTAGAGTCTCTGGGAAAGATGGACTTAGAGATTTCTCACAGTCAGGAAATATTTGCACTATTTTTATTATTGATGGCAGATCAATAATAAATTGCATTTGCAGCAAATATGCCCAAATTTTATGACATTTTGGAAACAGTGGTGCTATTTCTGTCTATGTGAAACTTCTGTTCCAAAACAGACTACTTCTCTATGGAAAATTAGTTCCATGGAGAACTTTCTTATCTGCACCTTAAGTTAAACAGGAAAATCACCTATAAATCACTTGGAAATTCTTAGTGCTATAAGTCATAAACAGTATATGTTTAAGCAGTAGATATGGTTTGAATTCCAAGCAGGCTAAAAAAAAAAGAACCCCCGCAGAAAATATGACTCAACTGCAATATAATGGTACAGATAACTTTGAAAGTATTTTTCTTTTTATAAAAGAACTCACAATCCATTTTGGTAACTGGGCTCTGTGTTCTATCACTGCTCTGTGTTAAGTGTATATTCAGTGGGGTTTTTTGTTTCAAATGTTAAATATCAGCAGGATTATTTTTCTCAAAGCATAGAAAAACCTCATGTTTCTGATGAAAGTACACTTGTGCGATATTAAATCATGAAAATAAAAATGTTAGGAGCAGAAAAGTCTAGGAGGACATTTTCAGAAGAGCTAACAAATCACAAAGTGTAAGAACGCAAACATGCAGAGTTTAAGATTACATACGTCCAGTTTGTATCTCTTCAGTCTTCTCTCATTAAGCTGGGGAACGAGCTGCAGCAAAGGATGCAGGACAGAGGACTGAGAGGACACGAACACAGACACATGAGCAACAATGACATTTGGAGCTTACGATGCAAAAAAAGTCTCTTCCCACAGTATTGGCTTATGGACCAAACATGCACCAAAAAAGGACTGAAGATGTTAATTGAGAAACTTATTTTTTGAACATTTGGACTTGAAAACAAACGGGTAGCAACATTTATATTTATGCTAGGACTGTGACTCACACAGTGATGGAGGGAAAAGCTGTGCCCTCACCTCTACTCATTGAATGTTCAGAACCGTTTACAGACTTCTTGCCCAGGCAATTGCAATTACTCAGACTTTGATGAGCCTCTGGGAGTGGTACAGAGAACACTTCCATACACTACTCCTGCTAACATTTCTACTCTTATCTGCTATGGAAGTTAGCAGCTTCAATCTCCGTTGTAATGAAAAGTTCATTTTACTTCAAAGTAACTTCAGAAAATTAAGATTTTTTTTTTTTTTTTTTTTTTTTGCTAGAAAAGAGCGTATGGGAGGGATCCATTCTCAGGGGAAATTTCTAACCGTGGCAGTGGCCACTGTGCCTAAGAGACAAGCTCAAACCATGAAATTCCTTGTGTTCAACAATACTTTATGCTTGCAGACAGCCTGGTTAAGCATGGTGGCACTGTGTGCAGTGTAAGTGCCCCCCTGGCAAAACACAACCATGTGGGCTTGTGGAGAGAGGTCCACCATGAGGAATAAAGTAGGAACCCCACGTTCCATCAACCAATTTCAACCTTCAACTCATGTAAACATAATTTTAAAAATATTGCATTCTTAATCCAATACTTCTCAGAAAAGCGGTACGCCAAAGAGCAATATAATTTATGGAATGACTAGAGTTACCAAAGTGATAATGTATTTAATAGGTAAAATGAATTTGCCTGCTTGGAGCCAATTTTGCACTGTCTGCCCTAAGATAGGCAACGTGGCATCATAATAGCTAAAAAAGTAGAGGTCTGATGCGTAGCGGAGGATTTAAGGGGCATCTCAGCTCTGTCTTGCAGTCAGCAGAGAGAGGTTAATAAAGCCAGAGAGTGACGAATCTCACCTAAGTCAGTATCTCTAAGAACTGGGCTGGAAAAGAGTCACCTGAACAGCTAAACCAGAAAAAAGTGAGAAAGCAGCAATTCCTGGGGGCAGGCAGGGGCAGAGGCATTCCAGATGGGGACGAAGGGGGATGCGGTGACCTCTTAAATAGAAATAACTCATTTCACTGTGCCCTGACTACTGTCAAAACCTCCAATTCTGCCATGAAAACACTGACCCCAATGTCAGCAATATCACTGTCTAGGAAATAAACCACATATTTCTGAAGAAATGTAAAGACCAAGGCAAAAATGGACATTAACGTATCGGATGATTGTTAAGAAGTAAGAAAAAAATGAATAGCTTGAACTTTCTTGAAATCCTGTCACGTACAGAAAAGACACATCGATGCACAGAAACAACAGATAATGTTTGCACTTTAAAAGCAAGAATGGATCACACGTAGTCTGGCTTATGTTGTTGTCTTATGGGAATATTGCTATATCAACAATACCGGGCTATTTTTAAAATCATATTTTTCATTTAAAATATAATCCAAAATCCGAGTGAGACTTAAATACTATTTTGCCTGATACATATTTATGACATGCACAAATAAATACATACAATTTAATTAATAATGAATAGAAATTCATTAAGAGTTCTTGATATTTATGGCCATGTTCTCAGATTCTATAAATCCACATTGTTTCACTGCACGTGTTCTGTTCCAGTACCAGAAACAAGTTTTTCATCTTATTCTAAAAAAATTGTAACTACAAGATTAAGATGCGGTTGGGATTCTTTGAGTGTTTGGTTGGTTTTTTGCACTCTTGGACAGTATCAACGATCCCCTTCCATGTTATTAAAACACATTCTGTTTCTTAACTGCAAAGCTCCCCATTATGGGCTTGCTGTGCAGTGGGAGAGACTGCTGCAAAAAAAGGAACATTGCCTTGTTTTTATGTACAAGCACATATGTACTCACAAGGAGGTGCTATGCCACTTACCGTGATGTCTGAGTTGCCTGAGTCATGAGTCTTAGAATAATGAAATAAGAACTGTTCAAAAAAATTAAAAGTGGGGTTTTACTACAAAACAGGGCAAGGGTGTTAGGATTTTCTTGACAATTTTAGTGTGATCGTAAAACATACATAGAAATCTTACCCTTTTGGTGTTGTCTTTTTCATCTAAACCCTGTAGGAATAACAATTGGTAGAGAAGCTTTTATTTGTTAAAAAAAAAAAAAAGAATAATGCAATGGGCAATTTTGATTACATTATAAACTTTTCAGTACTGGGTTGGAATATCATTCTTCTTGACAAATATATTACATGTCTTTGCTTATCAATGTAACTACTCTTTTCAAACTCTGTAGAAAGCACTGATTACTCTCCAGTAGAAAAGTAGATGGGTTTAGCAGATGCTCCTTTGTATGTCCCTAGACTCTCATAAGTAAACTTATTTCTCAATTGAAAGCTCATCATTTTTCTAATCTAAAGCAAAAAAAAAATATCTGAAACCTCGTATTCAGCCTGGAGATTGTTTTCCAAACGTTGGAGTCTCCCTGCTGTCTTTAATAGGTGTTGAGTTAGGACACAGCATTTCAGAGTAAGAACTGACAGTATCACTTCCAGCACTGAGTGACACTTCCCATACCGGGTCCTCAGAATTCATTGTAGACACAGGCACACTGGGACATCAGGCTTCAGAAATGCTTATCAGTCTTTTGTGAGTGTTACCTGTGGTTTCTGGAGAAAACCCACGACCAGAAAGCAAAGTTCTTCCAGTGCGCTGGACGCCTAATGTGAAGAAAACATCAACTCAGGCATCAGACTTCCAATCCTACTGCATGTAACAAACAGGATCAAAATAATAAAGTAACCTGTCTCTGACTCACCTGAGGCTGAGAATCTCTAGACAGGTAGGCAGAACATGCATCCTCTATCTGTAAAAGTTCACACAGTCTTTTTTTAGGAAGTCAGATTAATAAACCCAAATGAAATACATATATTTTCAAAAAGAGTTCAGTGCAGCCAAAGGTATGGCAAGCTTGTCTGCCATAAGCAATTCTTATAGGTATGCTCGTGAAATATTTTGTATTTAGGAGAAAATAGCCCTTGACCAAATAAGCAAATTTATACTTGTTTGATCACAAAACCCACATATGTATCTGGGTCCTTTATTCTCTTACTCCGCTCGCATCCCTCCCTGTTTGTAGCCTTCCCAGACTAAGCCATATTTTAAATTACGATTTTAAGCATCTGGGCTACGGACTATGAACTTGCATCTCTTCTCTGGTGCCTTTGGATTATACAAAACTGCAAAGAAAATGATAAAGCAAGTGATTCAAAGAGCATTCAAGAGCATCTCTTGAATGATTATCTTATGTGCCAGCATGTCTTTATCCAGCCAGACAATTTGTATGAGTCCCCAGCAGCCAACACCCAAGGTTTGCACTGATTTCTTTGGCAGATGAACAGCCTCACAAGATTTTGTTTAAAGGGGGTGGTTCCCAAACCACAGTTCTAGTAACAGATATATTCAATGTATTTCTGGGGATCTAAACTCAAAGAGCACTGTGAGAGGTCATTGTGCTTAAACTTGGACACGTCAGCACAGAATGGAATGTTACACACATAGACACAAAAATAATTCCACAAACTGGAACAAGAAGCCCCAACCCCACCAGCCATTTCATCTGGATCAAAATAAATGTCTATTTAGTTCTGCATCTCACCTCTAAATCTGGCCATACATCAGCACCCGGGGAAATGCCCAAGAAGAGACCAGTGGTCCAGTAAAACCCATGATCTCCAGCCACAGTGGATTTCTGTGCTGTCAATTTGACCAGTCTCTCCCTGGACCATTGTAAACTTCTGGTGTCCCCAGTGTCCTGTCCCGGGGTTTCCTAAACACTGCCTTTCCATTTGTCTTGAGCAGTCTTTTCAAAGCCACCTTCAATCAGTGCTATCGCCACCTTGTCTTGGAGGAAGCAATGAATATGTGATCCCTACTCTGCGTCTCCCTACTGCTCATGACCTTGTGTAGATAATTAATCACATCTTCTTTTTGTTGTCTCTTTGCCAAGACAAAAGAATCCCGTGCTACTGAACCAATTTTAGCGGAGTTATCAACCAGGGAGGAAGAAGAAATGAAATAAAAGGCATTGGAATTAATGGAAATAATATTACCGGTGCTGAAAGTTCAAAGTTGTCTGTATGAAAAAGAAAAAATCTCAAGTACTGCAACTGAAGCTGCATAGTTTAATAATAATTACAAAAGAGGCTTAACTATTCACTATATAACTTTAAAATGGCATCATTAGCAAGCTGCATTGGTATGCACCATTTCTGGCATTGAATATTTGATACCATTTGTCTAGATGCCAGAAAGCTTTGCCAGTCATCTAGTTCATAGACGGCTATTAAAATCACTTTTTTTAAAGTAAAGAGTAGGTAACGCAATGGATCTTACGATTTTATTATAGGTAAAAAGCCCTAAACAACACTCTTTAGCAATGAAAACATTAACTGAAAAAAAGCAATAAACAAATAATGCCTATCTGAGTACCTCAAGACAAGAGATGATTCATTTCTCTAGAGACAATCTGCGAGAAAGCATTAGCAGAGAGAGTGGGAAAGCTAATAGCTCGCAGAATTCCCCCTTCAAAAAGAGTTTTTCTTGGTAACGCAGCCTCCCCATTCTCTTTTCCCTTCATCATGCATTTGCTCGTCTCCGGGTATATTAGTTCAGCTTCACCACTTTCAGAGTAAGAAAACGTGGAGGGAGAAATCAGCAGTGAATGACATAAACTAAGCTGAAGTCATTTTGGAAGCCTGTGCGAGAAATGTGCTTTTTCTTCTTGGTGAGGGATTTTGTGGTTTTTTTATTGGTTTTTTTGCTTGTTGTGTAGTTGGAGGAGACTATTAGAGAACTACCTTCATTCAGTAGCAGGACAAAACACCTTGCCTTGCACTGTGTCTAACACAAAGCAGTATCTCTCAGCCAGAACCTGCATGGATAAAGCAAAGGCTGAGGAAATGCCACCATTTCCATTAATTCCTTTTAAAAAAATATAAATTAATAGTTCCTATCATCATTGTTGCATTGGGGTTGGTTAAATAACACAAAGAAATGAAAGGATGTGAGAGAGGAGTAAAGGAACGCAATACTTAGTTACAAAGTTCTTATATTTATAAACTCGGAGTCATTTCTGGAAAATACTAAGTTAATTTAGAGGCAGGGCTTCTCCTGGATGATCTACTAATAAAGTAACAAACAGGGAAGGACTGATTCTTTTAATTGCAGGAAACTCTGGTAAACTAGTATGGCTCTGTAATCATGTTGATTTAGGGTAAAAACCTATGCATCCATTTCTCTTTCCTTAGACACTCTCCAGTCCTGCGTTATTCTTGCTAAAATAGCAATTATTATATTGGTTATGTTACATAGTTTTACCCAGAATTTAGTATCTTCTGCATACTTTTTTGTTCACTGAAATCAATGGAAACTTGGCCTCCAGTCATTGTAGGGACAAAATACTGTGTTACAAATAGCAAATCTTAGCAATGGATGCAGAAATGTGTAAAGCAGCGGTTTTAATCCAGAATGTCTCATTTTCATAAATGAGGTCCTTAGAGCTACCAGGACCTTACTTCCCCCTTTTCCGCAGGAGATAAAGACCACCAGGGCTTGTTCGAGTGCCGGTTCAGGAGCATGTTGGTGTTTGAGTCAACGCTTCCCAAATGCTGTAGGGGGAGCGGGCAGGAAGAGAAGTGTCTCCTCTAGCACCTGCTAGAGAAGTTGACTCTCTGCATCTCTACCCCAGTGAGTCATTTGCTTCCCAATGTTATCAGAAGCTACAAAATTAAATGTCAAGGGAGGACTTGATGGTTACAGCAATGCCAGGGCCTGCGAGTAGCCGGCTAAACCTTCTCTGCGTGTTGTCCTGTCCACCCCACCTGTTCCACAAGGGCAGGGAAGAGCCCGTGTTAACACACGTGTCACATCCTGGAGCCAAGACGCATGTTCTTTTCAAAGATGGGACTGGAAGTCATGCCAGCCATCAGTAGCAACATGTTAGAGGGGCAAATTGACACCGTACATCATCCTTTAACTAGCAAATTGAGAGGAGAGGAGGATAGAACAGGATTAAATACAGTGTCCCAGGCCTGTGTGTGGAACAGAAGAAGCAAGAGGTAAGATTGGATGAGTTGAAACAATTGTGTACAGCCTATAAAAATACCAGACGGGACACTGTGTTTCTTCCAGGGACAGTGACTGCCTGGTCATGGACAGTTAAATGACAACTTTTATCAAACGTAGCTCTCCGTTGAGCCAAGACAGTCTTTTCCCTGAATGACATCTCAACACCCAACTCAACTTTCTGCTGGAGCAACTATTCAGAAAATCAGGAAAATAAGGTGTTTCACCTTTTTGCTGATGTCAGGATAGGAGATGTGCAGGAGAAACAGGACCGAAAGAAGAAAGACCTGAACTCTGTGCAAGAGAAACACCGGAGAGTGATGTGTGACCATAGGAAGGGTGGGCACAGAAGAAATGGAGTCTACCATAGGGCTGCACGCAGATGATGCTTACCTCTTTCCACAGCTGCAAATCCTGATCCGCCTCCAGTGCCTGGGATGGCATCGGTGCACCTGGAAGCACAAACCGTGCTTAGCAACGCCGTACAGCAAAGGTCCTTTGTATAAGTATCCTGTGCCAGCGATTTAAACAAAAGCCCTGAGCACAAGATGGTACCTGACACTCTTATCATTGCCCAGTAGTTTCTGCCTGCTCTGTGTCAGCAACACAGGAGGCTTCTTCACAAGATCACAGCAGATATGGACGCTGACACCTCTCAGCAATAACCAGTGTGGAAATCACTCAGCTTTCACCAGCGCTCAGGCTGGTGTTAGTCCTTTCTCGGTGACACGTAGCAGGCAAGACAATTTGCGTGGTGGTTCTCGAATGCCAAGACCTGCTCAAGAAAACACATTCCAGCCCCTACAACCTGGAGCCTCCTGAGACCTGAGCTCACCTCCAGCACACACATGGCAAGGCGAGAAGCCGGATCCCCACCTCTTGCTTTGTTGCATGTCACAGTTAAACAATTAAACACGTGCTTTGCAATGTAGCTGGCATGTGAGTAATACCCATGGCGTGAGGCGATACTACATGTGGAACTAGCTTTATTTCCTCTCTCTGGTGTGTGTGATGTGGAAAAGCTCAGTCCTTGAGAAGATTGAATGTGTTATTAATTGCATAGTGCTTGGCTTGGGGGCAGCTCCTTTCTCCACCTCAGCCCATCCAGGCTAAAAACCTGGAATTCCCTGTTTCTGGGTCCCTCATCCACCTATATTAAACAAAAAAGCGGTAATGACAGACTTAGCTGGAATGGCCAAGTGAGCAGGGTACAGTTGTGCATCACCTCCATTTGTTTTAAAAGTAATACTAATAACAATAATTACAACAGTGTTTAGTTCCGGGCATTAAGGGGTAGATTTCAAAACCATAATTTGGTACTGGTACGAACCTCAAATCGACACACTTTCCCCATTAAACCTTTGCCTGCCTCTCACTGAACGCTGTTTCTACCATTGTGTGGTTCCCAAGGCTTTCCAGGGGGAGCAGAAGAAACCCAGTAGCCTGTAAAGCTTAGGGCAGAGGCAAGAAAACCTGAATATTACAGCTTGCTTCACTCCATCCAGAACAGTGCCACAATCACTATAGGGCTTCATTCACTTACACACATACACAGCAGCACACACAGGGAAATAATAAGTTATTTTGTAACGTACACAAAATAGCCATAGGGAAGAAAAAAAAAAAAAAAGAAGAGTAGTGCTATTGAGGAAAGGAGTCCTATCCAAAAGGAACACATAGGAGGAAATCCTCCTACAAAATTGATGCTGTCCGTGTTATATTTCTTCCCTTATCCTTCAATTCTGCCAAATTCTGAAAACAGAACTTCTCGCAAGGCAGCAGAATGGCAGCTGCAGATTTTCAGTCCCTTTTCTACCTGGGATTCACTTCTTGCATCTTCTCTTCCCTCCGCTGCTCTCCCTACACAATCACTTCTGTAAGAACAATGACTAAATCCTGTGTGCCATTGCTCTTCCTTGCTTTCCTTTTCCTTCCCTCCCCTCTTCCGTGTCTTCAGAATTTATTTTTAACGAAACATTCAGTCTACTGTACACAGATTCCTTTGATTCTTGATGTTAAAAAAACCACATCAAGTCAGAACAAAAATTCTTGGTGAAAGTAACTCACACACATACAATACAAACAAAACAGGACTGTTCTTTGCACAGCAACTTATTTTGTAACATTACTCCACAAGGTATAAGTAGTTAATCTATCTGGAGTAGGAAAATAGAATATAAAAGCATCTTTTTGTTAATAAGCCCATTAGCTGTGCTTGTTTGACAAGCACTCCCTGTTACAAAAAATAGCAGCTTTCAGGTGTAAGACGGCATTTCAAATTAAACCAAGATAATCAAGCTCTCTGCTTAAAGCAGCTCTATCCTTTCCCACTTAACCCCACCCCCGGAGACTCCTCATGCAATAAATATCACTTCAGGTTGGGCTGAGGGACTTCCAGAGGGTCCCGATTTTTCCTACAATTCTGTGGTACATCTCAGAATTAGCTCGTAAATCAGAGCAAATCACATTTAAGATGAAATTGCTTTTAACGAAAGCTACTTTCCCGAGTTACTGCCGTGTAGTTTTCCCAAGACAGGGCAATCCTGGCGGGATACAGGAGGGAACACACACACACACACACACACACCCAAAAACCCACCCCCTGAAGCCGTTCCCGGNAAAAAAGATAGTTAATACTTCTCTCTGTGCTTGGGTTTGTATTGCTCCACAATCTTCCACCTGAAATGCAGTAACTGTCACACATGCAATCCCATTTGCCTCTGGAGTTACGTTGTCTGCATCTGAGCAGGCTACAGTCTTCCAGTTCTTCCAACCCAGGGTGAACTACATTTTAGATTATGCTTTTTTATTAAGAGCAGCAACATAGTTTTACATTTCCTGATCGAGGGGTACGGTAAACTGACAGTAATCCTCCTAATCCTATACTAGAAAAAACAATATAACTTTTAGCAAAAAGGTATGTTTGCATTATGCCCAAACTCAAGTTTATACAAGGACAATATTCCTACTCAAATTTTGACAGAGCGTGTTCTCCAAGCTTGAATCTCAGTTTATAGGAGGTTTTTCACAGCTTATGATGGTCATTTTTATGCAAAGAACTCCCCGAAATGCAAGCGAGCATTCTTGTAAACAGGAGAAAAAAACCCATCTTTCTGTATGGTGTCTGGTTTTGTGTTGTGTTTTTTTTTTTTTTTTTTAATTGCTTGATGAAATTAATGTTACACTACTGCAGGAACAAAGCACATCCTCATTAAACGAGTAGCTTGGAGGATGTTTTGGATGCTGTAATTAGCTCCTTTGAAATATTTATGTTCTTCCTAATGTTGCTTGAAGAAATGTTAATTATGGCTAGTGGAAAGGAAATCAAACAGCTGAGTATGTGAAACCATCATCCTCTCCTCCGTCTTCAGAGGAGGAGGAGGTCGGGAGGTACCTCACTGACTCCACTCGCTCCCCGTGCACAGTCACACACAGCCCCTGAGGAGGTCAGCACACACTGTTGTTTTTTTTTCTATGACGTTGATTAAAATGATGAGAAATCATTCCACCTCCATCCGAACTTAAGCACTAGGAGAGTTGTTTTTTTATCCCTATTGCACTTTCTTTGCCAGAATATTCCAAACTTCCTGGAGAGTGCTGGAGATGGGTCTGTGCCTGCAAGCATCCTAATGTCTCTCACAACCTCAGAGGGGTCCATTAATACTGTTCCTCTTTCCACGAAACGAACGAGTTGCACACACACATTTTCTTCTCACTCGTTTATATTTAGAGAACTAAAATTCGGGGAGGCAAGTCTCAATAATCAATTCACGCCTGCTCAGGTAGTGCACTTCTTCAAGGTATTCTCTCTGTACGTTACCGACTAATAATGCACAGAAAGCTTGTATCAGAACAGAAAAGTACCCATGAAGACAAGTCACTGGAGACTCAAGAGACTCAATTCAAGAATCAGCACCTCTGAACGGGCTTTTATTAGCGTTGACTTAACCCAAGAAGAGATTCACTTAGTAGAAGTCTTCAGGGACGTCTCCCTTGAAATAGAAAACAAAAAAACAACAAAGCCCAAGCCATATAAGGCATGACAGGCCCTGTATTTTCTCAGAATATTCTTCTCTTATTTTAGCCAAGATAATGCCTCAGCTCTTCCTTTATGAATAAGTAAAATTTAAATGACCTTAGGAGCCTCTAATGAACGTGTGAGGGGAACTTGGCTGAACTACTGGAAATCAGCACAGAAACAGCAGCCCCTGGGCTGAGAGAGACTCCACTGGGGAACGGTGATGGGACTGATGGCAGCAAACGTTCAGGGCTCTCTTCAAAAGTACCGGAACATTTTGTATAAAAGGTCCTTGTGTAAAAGACAGGCAGCTGAGCTCTTCAAATGACTAAAGAAAATTTGCTCAACAAATTCAGATTCAGGAAAAAGCTGTACCTAATCCCATGCCAAATGCCTCGTGAGCTCTGACTTCAGTGTTATTCAGAACTATGGTGCACTGGGGAGCCATGAATTTACAGGGAGTCCAAACTTCATGAATAGTCTTTGAACAGAAAGAGAAGCTACATGGAGTAGAGCAAGACTGGCCTGGGAGAGTTTGAGGTAGCCCTCTGAGCTGATTTTTTCTCTAACAGCGTGCTCTGGACTCGGTATTTGAGGTGAAACTACTTCATTTGAGTTCAAAACTACTTTAATGTATGGGAAGAGTCTTGGGTTAGGTATCATTCTTTCATTATATATATATGTCATAGTAGCAACCCCATCCTCTGTTACTGCTCTCTTTGCTGGACCACACTATTAATTTTTAATATTTCTTTAGGTTACATGTTACACATGGCACAGATTGGGAAGATGTAGTAATAAACTTTAAATTGATTCGTTGAAGAGAGAATCGTTCTCTCGTCGGAGAACAAGATCCCAGCCAACTCGAGACATCCCACACTTGGGGCTGGGAAGCTGTAGCCATATTTCTGGTGCTCAATAGACCTGACCACTGTGACTGGCTGGACGAGCAGAGCTGACGGATTAACTCCTTATGGAAGTCCTCAGATTTTGGAAGAAACAAGTGACACTTTCTCTGTATAATTAGCTGATACTTCGGCATCAGCATGAATACACATGCAGATATGTGTACATAACTGCTTACAGTGTATGAGTGGTAAGAATGACTCCACAAAGCGAATGTCCAAAGGAAAGCTACTCATAATGCTTATCAATATGTAAAGGGCAGGTGTCAAGAGGATGGGGCCAGGTTCTTTTCAGTGGTGCCTTGTAACAGGACAAAGGGCATGGACACAAGCTGGAACACAGCAAATTCCATCTCAACATGAGGAAAAACTTCCTTACTCTGAGGGTGCCAGAGCCCTGGAACAGGCTGCCCAGAGAAGATGTGGAGTCTCCTTCTCTGGAGATCTTCAAAAGCCACCTGGATGGGTTCCTGTCCAGCCTGCTCTGGGTGACCCTGCTCTGGCAGAGGGGTTAGACTAGATGATCTCCAAAGGCCCCTTCCAACCCTGACTGTTCTGTGATTCTGTGATCCTTACTTTAAATAAGTGATGTATTAGTGAAATAGTTGCACTGAAGACTGTTGGCTGGATTTAGAATAATAGTTAAAACTTTCTATTCTTAAAGCTACGGCAAAATCAGCTATTCTGATACAGAAACAAATATATTTTGACATGAGTGCTAAGAAAATCAAAGAAAAGCATGTAGTGTTAACTTCATACCTTGCCAAAAAGAAACAAAACCAGCAACAGGCAGATGGAAAAGGCAAAACTGTTCAGAGAGAATTTTTATTTTCAGACTTTTAAAGGCATTTTCTTTGAACAACTGAGAGTAAAAGTACAAAAAATGGCTTACTGTCTTGTTTTATGTGAACATAATACAGCCGTATGTATGTGTATACGATACACAGGCACACGCACAGAGAGAAAAAATCCTTCAATAGGCATTTCATACTTTCATTTCTGTTATTTTCTTCTAATTGAAGAAGGTTAACAGAAGCCTACCCAGTCGAAATATACTCTATAAGCACAGTAGAAACATTCCACGATTTATAATTATTTCATTGTTTCCTTTCCAGCACGTCAAATAAAATGGGAGTTGAGTATACAGTTTGGGTAGAGAACGTCCACGAGCTTGCAGGAGTCACGCTGCAGCGGAGGAGCAGCACCAGTGACACACCATCCCGTCCCCGTCTCTGCCTCCCAGTTGCTGTTCAGGTGTGTCACAGTGAAACAATCATCAGCAGAAAGCATATGTTCAGGCTAATTAGAGTGACTCGATGCATCATAGAACGGTTCGGGTTGGAAGGGATCTCAAAGATCACCTAGTTCCAACCTCCCTGCCGTGGGGGCTGTAATACAGGTTAGGTCAAATCGTGTCTCTTACTTGAGAAGACACAATGAAATTCTCAGCGAGGATTATTTAATAAATATGAGTAGATAGCGGGCTGTGTAGGGGTTCAAAGGGCTAGAGCTCACTTCTCTCTCTGGGAGATGTTTTACCACTTCTGCTGTGGGAGGTGTAAAGGTTACTTTCGAACTTGCCCTGGGCTGAGTACCGTTTTGCAGAATAACACAGTGCAGCCTTTCCCGGATGAAAAGTGAACACAGAGCACTGCTAAATCAAAATGAGAACTGTATGTAATTTTTCTTCAGAAAGAAAATCAGGACAGAAAACAACAGACTTTTTGAACCGGGCTCAAATCTACTTTTAAATTACTGTGCTACGGTTTTACATTCTGCAGATACCAGCATTAAAAAGTACCTACCTTTGAGACCAAAGTCCTCAAAGTTGCTCTCCTGAGTAACAAGCACCCATAAAAAGGCTTAAAAATTTCAGTCAGGAAAGTTCAAACTAACATATTGCAGTCTGAAATCTATTTATACTCTCTAAGGAACCAAAGACATCTTTCTTTACAACAATTTTTGACGCAATATCATTTAAGGTTAAAACAAAGCAAAGTTTGTCTGAGTTTGCATCACTGTGTAAATCAGCTTGAAAACAGAGGTTCGAATAATAACAGCACTCAGTGACATATAATCATGTTTCTTTTGTCCTTTCTGGGGAATCTTTAATAACAATGAGAACATGGGCAGCCATCAGCCCTATCGGGAGTGACCACGAGTTGATGCTTCGGAGCTTTGCTTTTGTTTTCACTCGTGGCAGATTTTACTGACAGACCAGCTGAATCTCATTACTTCAAGGAGCCATGCTTCAGGAGGTGAACACCTTGAAATGTCATGACCTTTCCGTGACAAGAAAAAAATGTCACCAAAGAAAAGGGAATCGGAGTGAGAGAAAGAGACCGAGGATCACAATTAATGAAAATATATTCATTTAACTGTAATATAGGGGTAGGCTTTTTAATGGAAATGCAATTTCCACCTGAATAGTTAAATTTCTAAAGACAGACAAAGAATATGTGCACCAGTTTATCAGTCAGACAGTCCTGAGTGAAAGAGCATCTGCTGGGCTGTTACTCCAGTTTGACGGAGTGAACAGAACTACACTAACTTTAAGCAGATATAAGAGATGACGAGGCCCTTTCAGTCATTAACATATTCTGTTCTGGAAATTTTCATTTCAAAGCTACTACTTCAGTGTACGTGGGGGTTGGAGAGCTAACATTTCACTAGATGTTTCGCTAGACACATATGACCTGACAGCTCCTGACGTTAGTCCCTGGCGGTGAACGCTCTGAATCTAGAGACAGCTGCTGACTTTTGAAAATATTAAAATGAGAAAAATATTTCAGGTGCTCTGTTGGTATGAACCAGACAGTAATGCTAAGGAGAGGTATCAGTGGAGTTATCTGAGTTTATACCAGCTGAAGTTTTGCTCGCTGGGACACTTGATTTTCTTCCTAGTAGCTGCTGTGTTTATGAGAATAATGTCGATAACACATATTGTTTTAGTTGTTGCTAGGTAATGTTTATATTGGTCACGGACTTTATCAGCTTCCCTTAGAAGCTGAGAGGGAGCATAGACAGGACAAGATGGCCAGGGGCATATTCCATACCATATGTGCCATGCTCAGTATATAAATGGGGGCACCAGCACTGACTTTCCTTAGTGGCCAGCACCAGCTCTGACGTCCCAGGCTGGAATTTGCAGCAGGTGGCTCTAAGCTGACCAAGGTGTTGGGTAGAGAGCTGGGGACGAGGACAGCTACAGGGAGAACTGCCCTGTATTATGAAACCAGCCTTTAGTTATGCAATCCTCACTGTGTACAGAATGATATAGCATGATAATAACCCAAACTTGCAAAGCTGAAATTTAAATTGTTATTTTTCACCTACAAAACTATTAGTGAAATGCCACAGAGGCTGCATGGAAATATTCCCTAGTCTAATTGCCCGGACAACTATCTCTTGTCATTAAATTCTTGTTCATTTGTAAATCTAATCTTTTAATTAAAACATTACAAATACAGTTAAGACCCAAATAATTCAAATGCTCTGGCTGAAGCAGCTCCAGGGATACTTGCAGGGCTGTCTACCCACAGGCTGGTGTTCAGGCCCCAAAAGAGGATGCACAGCAGAAAGTCAACCCATCTCCTGTGCCTTCATCCCATGCACTGATGCCTATAGGGCCATATGGCTCCAACATTTGCAAACATCTCCCCGCTGACCCGTAACGCGGTGGGAAGGCTCTGCTTTTCCTCCACCCCACTAGCTGGTAGTGGGCCCTCCCGGGAAGGTGCAGGTTAATTCATTCTCTCTTTCCAACAGAGATGTCGTTCATTAAACTCCACCTGAAGTAGAAGAAAGTTGGGAATATAAGGAATATTCGCCTTCATAGGAGGAATCATGGTTACACATTCCATGATGTGTGTGGAATGCGTATTCCTTTATAAAAGGAATCATGGTTACATATTTGGTGGGTGTCTAAGCTTTATTGACAACATATTTTTTAAACAGTAGGGTTGTTTTAACCCAGTAACACTCAAGGAAAGGATCAGGACACGCTGCCGTGCCAAGCTTCCTTTTCTGGACTATGTTTTCTGAAAATTTGTGTGCGTTTTCTGGTCTCACGGAGAAACACTTTTGTGCAGAATAGTACTTTTCCAGCAACAGATACTTTAAAAAGTTGATTATTGCTAGCGTCCCCCAAGAAGGAAGGTGAACAGAGTACACATTACCCACTTTTCTCAAATATGGAGGCCGAAGCTAGAAAGTGTTCATCAAAGGCCAAGAAGGACAGGCATGTCAGGTTTGAATTCCTTGGCTCTTGTTTCAAAACGCGCAAGCATATACCCTTCCCCTGGCTGATAAAAAGAGAATACACCATCCTTAATGCACGCTCTGTATTAGTTACCTATAGCTCGCCGGCGGGCAAAAAAGAGAGAAGGGATGAAAACCTTCCACGGGTACAAGGCTCTGTCCACAGTCAAGAAGCTCCTAGGTGGGAAAGCAGAGCGGACCCTTCTCTTTGCTGCCTCCAAGAGGGTTTGAAGGACAGGCAGCACTTATGAGAAACTCCCGGTGACATTAAGTGATTAACACGCCCTGGTTGCGTCTGCAGAACGACGGGTCACTGTCATTTGCAATTTTCCCCTTTCAGAGGGCATGATTTCGTGACTGTCACTCTTAGTCTTTTGGTCTGTTTCAGGATTGAAGTGCTACATTTCATATATTTTTTTAAGTTTGATTCAGAAGTGGCAGTTGGGATATTATCTTCCACACGAGTTGACACTTTCCAGTCATTTTGAATTGATTTATATCACATCGCACACATTTCCAGATTAAAGTTCTGAATAATTGTAAGTGCTTCTGTGTAATAGACAGATTTACAACCTTCCCTAGCTGAAGGGCACTTAGAAAGTCTTAATGCTCAAATAGGCTTAATTCCATATACTGTGGATGACTCAAACTCTTACCTTTTTTCCCTTATTTTAAAAATCTATGTATTGATGCCTGTCATAAAGCAATTGCAATATTTGCGTTTTACCTGTGCAACAGGTATCTAGGAATACTATTTTATGATACATTCACTCTTTGAGAAGTTCCTTACTTTGAGTTTGTTTTTTTTTTATTCCCATCTTTTCCCCTCTTTTGGCAGCAACCCCTTCAGCAGTCCCAAGCATATGAGCCTTCTCTTTGGGATTGCTTGGTATGTCCCCAGCTGTGAATGAAATCTTGATATGTCCCCAGCTACAGTCTTCTGTAGGTGCAAACCATTTCCTATACATTGCAGGCAGGAGCTTTAAGAGATTTGTGCAGCCTCTTTGTCTGTTTCAGTTTACTGATTCATACCGAATTATAATACATAGAATGTTTGGGTTGGAAGGGACCTTAAAGACCATCGAGTTCCAACCCCCCTGCCATGGGCAGGGACACCTCCCACTAGAGGAGGTTGCTCAAAGCCCCATCCAGCCTGGCCTTGAACACCTCCAGGGATGGGGCATTCACAGCTTCTCCGGGCAACCTGTTCCAGTGTCTCACCACCTTCACAGGAAAGAATTTCTTTCTAATATCTCATCTAAATCTTTCCTCTTTCAGTTTAAAACTGTTACCCCTCATCCTATTGCTCCACTCCCTGATAAAGTGTCCCTCCCCATCTCTCCTGTAGCCCCTTTAGGGACTGGAAGGGGCTATAAGGTTTCCCTGGAGCCTGAACAACCCCAACTGTCTCTGCCTGTCTTCAAATCCTATAATATATTCCTGCAACAGGCATTAAAAAACCATCCTACAATAGACATTATCTAAAGATTTTAACTATCTGAAGACAAGTTTTTTTTAGAAAAAACAACAGTCTTAGAAATAAGTGTACCCGGGAAGCTGAAAAATTAGATTAGGTTTTGTAACAAGT
This sequence comes from Tringa tobata, assembly GCA_033628505.1. NCBI lineage: Eukaryota > Metazoa > Chordata > Aves > Charadriiformes > Scolopacidae > Tringa > Tringa tobata. The sequence continues at coordinate 4,879,417 of JAHREE010000278.1, read as the reverse complement.
CTATTACTTTCTCCCCCTCTCTAATTACTCGTGAGCATTTTTTGATCTCACAGTACCAATTTAAAAGCACATCTTTCTTCTTTTGCTACTGCAGGCGTGTGGGGCCACCAGGTGACGTGTGGGGCCATCAGGTTACTTGTGCGTCATCTCCATCCCACAAGAGAAAGAAAGGTTTAAAAAACAATGCCCCCGAACTCAGTTGATCCCAAAAGTCAAGGCTGAGTTGACGTCACTTCTCTCACTTCTCTGGCCAGATCTGAGTCTTTGGAAAGCCTTTCAAAGGGTTGTAACCTCTGGCGCTGTGGCTCTCCTTTCTGAAGGCAGGGCACTGCTCAACACTGCTCGTGTCATCAAGGAGATCATGGGACAGATCAAACCCAATGAGACGGAGCATGATGTTGTGTCCAAACCATTTTAAAAGGGAGGCCCGAAGGCTCCTGATGTGCACTAGGGCTCTAAATGTAGCTGTTCGACTTCAGTTGTATTTTCAGATACGTGAGTAATAACCTGCAGGGAGAAAAAAAGTTGTGAATTTTGTGTGTGAAGTGACCTCCGGACTGCAGGAGGTCAAATAAAGCAAACTGGAACTGAATAGCACAGGTACACACCACCTGGGTTTCATGCTGTTAGACGTGGTGAGAGAAGCAGCATCTCTGCAAGGAGAGGAGTAAAATTGTTGGTAAATAAGCGTTTGAGTTCAAACCCATGCATTCGGGAACCGCTGTCGGAACGAATGAAACAGAAGCAGGTGAAGTTGTGAGGTGAGCCCTTCTCCCTCTCTCTAAGAGTACCAGTACAGGACCAACGTGCTCCATTTCTGAGTGGGCAGCAGAGACCAGGCTACCACCCTGTTCCCCGGTGCCTCGGTACTGGAGTCGTTAATTCACCTTAATCAGCACGTAAACGGGGGATGCTGGAGAGCATCAACCCACACCACTTACACCGGGCTGACAAAAGACTCTTACAAGGTGAATAACTCCGTGTTGCTTAGGGCCTGGAAAATAAATCATATGAAGAGAGGCTGAAGGAGCTGGGGCTGTTTAGTATGAGGAAGAGGAGGCTGAGGGGAGACCTCATCACTCTCTACAACTACTTGAAAGGACACTGTAGAGAGGTTGGTGCTGGTCTCTTCTCACAGGTAATTAATGACAGAACGAGAGGGAATGGCTTCAAGCTCCAACAGGGTAGGTTTAGACTGAACATTAGGAAAGAATTCTTCACAGAAAGAGTGGTCAGGCATTGGAATAGGCTGCCCAGGGAGGTGGTTGAGTCACCATCCCTGGATGTGTTTAAGAGATGATTAAATGTGGTGCTGAGGGATATGGTGTAGGGGAGGACTTTGTAGAGTAGGGTAGATGGTTGGACTCGATGATCCCAAGGACCTCTTCCAACCTAGATGATTCTATGATTCTATGACAGCTTACCCTGTTCTCCAGCAAACCCTGCTTTCCCTCTCTTTCCTAACCAAATGTCACACGAGGATACGCTGCCAGCAAGAATTGTCCATGACAAGGCTTCACGCTGGCTTTCGGTTAAATTCCAACATTTCCAGGACAGGAAAGGTACATGTGCTTTACCTTGCTTACTTATGGGGAAGATTTACAAAGCAGGTACGGCGGCACAAACACTGAAGTGACTGCCTGTGTGGCTGTTTGTAGGATTTAGTAGTGCTGATAATGGATATAAGTAGGAGTAATAACCACTTTCAGCCTGCTTTGAATTACTTTCTTTCATAATATCAGCACCAGTTAAATTTTAACAATAACCCGTTTACATTTGTAACGATTGAAGTTGTTGGAGCTGGAACTGGAGGACACTAAGGAACAGCTCAAAACTATCATTGTTCCCCAGACTAATGTTCTCCTTTTTTATGACATCTAACCAAACTGCTAAATATTTAACAGTATAATGACTAGGATTATGGAATGGGTCAATTTAATTTCCCTTCACTTGGCTAAGATGGCTTTTTTGCTGTCCTGTGTATGTGGTGGGAGCAGTTGTGTGTCATTAACAAGAACAGAGTTAGCAATTTCATCTGCATGGTGACTCCAACAGCAGGTTTCCAAACAGCTCTAAAGGCCAGGTTTCTTTCAGACAGTTTTCTCAAATGGAGGACAACCGATGTCAGGGTGGCTTAAGAACCATTATTTTCTAAACTTTCTTTGTGCTGATTGTTTTTTCCCAGCTAGGTAAGCACAGTTTGTCTTCAAGGATAACTAGACTGTTGTAAACCATCTTCCTTCAATTCGCTGTGCCACAAGCATCTCACACCCATGTTTTCAAGATTAGCCAGTGCTTAAATTTTGCCTCCTCTAAACTGACTGGTATAAGCGATGGAGTTTACTAATAAGTTACATCAAGCAGTCTATGATGTATATGAAGTGGCGACGCTACAAGTGATATCTAACACCTTGAGTACCCACCAGATCCTTTTGGATAAAGTCCTTTTCGGACCAACTCCGGTGTAGCTCATCATCTATCACGTGTCATTTGACCTCATACTCCTCTTTCCAAGTAAGAGAACAAACTAAATGCCCTCACCCACAAGTGACAGACAGAGTTTTTATGCAGCTGGGTACAGCAACGAGCCGTTTGGTCCTAAGGCAACAGAGGGCTCTGGCACACCTGGAGGTGTGATGCTCCAGCTGGTTCTGACGGGCTTCTCTTTCACACCTCTCCCCCTTTGCCCTGGAGACAGCAAGCAGTTAAAAAGGAATAGACATCGGGTACTGATTAGTTTCTGAGAGGGACAGAAGGAATTTTCCACCCTACAAATATAATCCCACACTGAAACTTGTAAATAAATTATGACATATTCAGAGATGTTTTTAATGATGATAAGAATCTTCTAAATTATAGATGATGAAATAAACTCCAGGTTTACACAGGGAGGAAAGTGTAATAAAGTCTCATTCCCCAACAGGCCCAGGGAAAATTTGATGTACTATGTGAGAGGAGGCAAACTGTCCGTTGAACATCCTGAGATGCTTTATAAGGCCTCATCAATTTTATAGTTAATGCTTCCTCAATGGCAGTCTGCAAAGGGTATTCATTCCCACTAAAACTTCAAGCTTTGCTGTATTGTTGGTGGGAGAGGAGCTGCTAGGACCCCTGGGGCAGAGCAGTTGGAAATAGTGTGTAGCTCCTGCTGTGAGGGGCACAGGAGCCCTAGTAACAGAGGAGATGGCCATTCATGGAGCCCAGCTGAAGATATTTGTAGGGCTGCTGGCTCTTAGCAAGGTTTTTGCTCAGGGCCCAAAGATACCGGGCCAGGCTTCCTGGAAAAATGACTGGATTTGGAAAATTTAGCAAAGGCTGCAGTACAACTGGGATAGAACTCAGTGATATAAGGACCTGCTCAGGGCTGCGGCTTGGAAGAGAGTCATGGAGTGTCCCAGGATTATCCTCCTGGGGTTGTCCACACACACACGTGCCCATCTGGTTAACGTGCCACAACTCTCACCGAGAGAGTGCCTTGACTGTGAAATGAAGTCCCTTGAACCGCAGCACACAAACAGCTAATTTCTGCTGAATTACACCCAAACCACGGGTGGAGGATCCAGAGCAAATTGCCCGTCTCCAGTTCAGACCACGCTTGGTTCAGAGATTTATTGTATTTCCTGCTACAGCTAAGAGCAGAACGTGGCCCTCAGCCTGCTGACTAACTAAAATCAGAAGATGACAAGGGAGTAAACGCAGAGTTTGGTTCATACCAGAGCGTGAACGTTGTCTTGAACTATTTGCCCTTACAGCTTTTCCTTCACTGCGGTTGTTGCATTCCTGTGTTCGCACCGCGTCACTTCTAATAAACTTACCTTTAGTAAAGAAGTAAAACATGAAAGATCTCCGCTCCCTGACACCAGCTGCAAAGTGTTCAAGTTCAGAAAGCTTTCTCCCAATGTCTCTGTTTCCTTACCATCCTGCTGCCTGCTGTTCAGAGGTCACAGAGACCTGTTTTACTGCTGGATTTCCATTTTCCCTGCCCGGGAAAGCTGCTTCCATCCTCTCCCGTCTGCTATACCTGTGCTGGGAGCATTGCTTGGGCTGGGAGCACCCCTGTGGGATGTCAGAAGAGCAACCCCTGGAGCCCAGAAGCAGGACCAGACACACGGAGTCTTCACATGAGGGCCTCTGTCATCACACCCCACACCTCAATACCTCTGCTGGCACCTCTACTAATTTCATGAATACTAATTACAGCATTACATGCAAAATGATTGAGGGTCCTGGCATGCTTCCCCACTGCTCCAGCTTTGTCCTGGAGCTCAGAAAGCCTCACCGTGGAGGCACAGCTCCTGTGCCTGCCTGCTCAGCATCCTTCTGGCCCTGCCTAAAATTGGTTTTGCATAATGAACACGCTCAAGCATGGCCGTGGAGCTGTTAGCTTTTCTTCAGCAGGGCTTTTTACTACTCTTTAAAAATTAACTACTATGTAATCACTATCCTAAGGTCAAATCCTGAAGGTCTTATTAGCATTGGCTGCGTAAAAGGGTGCAGCTAGCTGTTGGGAGAATTTCCCCAGGGAGGTCTGGGGACATCTGAACTGTGTAAGGCTGTCTATATCCCCCTGAGCACTGGAGTCCTGCTCCTGCCTACGGGACCCTGCTCCGGTCTCCCTGCCCAGGCTTCGCCCAGCTCACAGCCAACTCTTACTGCCATCATCCTTTTTGGTGGAGCTGAACATGCAGATTTTTTTTTGGCCTCTCACTACAAAAAGACACTGAGGTGCTGGAGCAGGTTCAGAGAAGGGCAATAAGGCTGCTGGTGAGGGATCTGGAGTACGTTTCTTATGAGGAGCAGCTGAGGGAACTGGGGTTGTTCAGCCTGGAGAAGAGGAGGCTGAGGGGAGACCACCTCGCTCTCTACAACTACCTGAAAGGAGGTAGGGGGGTGTTGGGTCTCTTTTCCCAAGTCACAGGTGATAGGGCAAGAGAAAATGGCCTCAAGTTGCACCAGGGGAGGTTTAGATGGAACATTAGGAAAAACTTTTACATTGAAAGGGCTGTGAAACATTGGAACAGGCTGCCCAGGGAAGTGGTCGCGTCACCATCCCTGGAGGTATTTAAAAGATGGGTAGATGTGGTGCTGAGGGACATGGTTTAGCGGTGGCTTTGACAGTGTCAGGTTGGTGGTTGGACTTGATGATCTTAAGGGTCTTTTCCAATCTAAATGATTCTATGATTCTGTAATTCCATAATTTTAAGACAGAGGGATGGAGGAGTGGGCAGGCACCCAGACAGGCTCTCCTCCTGTTGTATGCCACGCTGCAGCAATCGTGGTTGCAGGTGTTGCATCTCCCTAAGCACAGCAGCACTAGCCACCAGCCAAACGGGACAAGTCACGGGTTCACAGGAGGAGGCAGCGCGACAGAAGCGGGCAGTGAAACAACTTCAACAGCAGGACTTACAAAAGAGACAGCTCATGTCTCCCCAAAGCACCCATGCACACAAGGCACGAGCACACCACAAAACCATCAGGCTGGATGTGTTAATAGTTTTTCTCCAGGGTCGTCTTCCCTGCAGACACCTCCGGTCATTGCACATACACAGCAAGTATAGTAGCTCTGGCACTAATCAACCAGTCTCTGCTGATTGCTATTCCAGACATGATTCTGTGGGATATTTTAATGGTAAGAATAATTTTTTAAATTATACAAGTCTCAAGAGGCACCTTCTACTTCTAGAGGCGCATTGTAACAGAATTAGACTCCTCAAGTCTGTTTCTTCAAGTGCCTCATTAAGGGCCTCATCGGAAAAAAATTATTTGGCTTTATTTAGTTCTCTCTTTTTCAGTTGTACTGATATCTTTGGGGGCACATTAATGGATCTTGAATGTAACTTTTCTCTTGCCCTGGCTCTGACAGCGGATTTGCCTAAAAAACCTGCAACTGCAGCTTGGTGTTATTTGAGTGGGAATCGTGAGGGAAGGGAATCTGCATTTCCAGCCTCTGTAATCCTCATTTCGTGACATAAGAGATGGCAGTAAAGAAGCTGCTAATGACAACACATTGTTAAGAGCTTCACTCACCTTCCTCAAGGGGTAATAGCCTTTAGAGACTGATTCACAGTGAAAAAAAATTGAATTTTTCTCTTCCAGGGTCGGTCCTGTCTCTCATAAAAAATGCCTTGGTTTTACACGATTCCTACTTCCAGGATAATGATTTATCTTGCTCTTTCTGAGGATATTAGCAAATTGGAAGAAGTGTGTACCTTCCCAACCCAGGAAGGATCTTTAGGTACATGACTCAAGCCAAACCACTTGAGGCATTTTTTTTTAAGAGTACATTCTAGAAAGTGTGTAATTGTGCAGACAACCTGCAAACATTATGTCAATGCATGCTTTCAAATCATGTGTTGGTTTAAAATTAATAGCTGAAAAAAAATCTATTGCCTTTAGCTACGAAAAGAGGCAATTCAGGTTTAAGCACACCATGCTTTAAGTTAAATATGATGGTCTAGTAACTATATCTTGGCTTAGCATAAATTTTATTTCATACACATACAGCCACAGGAGTTCACTAGATCTGAAAAACAGATTATTTTCAAAAAGGCATGTATATTGCATGTATATCTGGGTAGTGTATAGAGAGCATACATACACGTTTTGTAAAATAACAGTTTATGCAAAACATATTAGAAGAATCCCACACAGCTTCTATGCTGATGATTTATGAGGATATACTTTCACCTTACTATAAACATTATCTGCATCTTGCATTGAATATATATGTATATACAACTGCTAGGTATGGGAATTTTTATAGTTCATTTCAAGGTGCTGATAATAGAAAGAGCTGGCTGCAGAGGGTTTGCTGAAAAAAGATAGTAAACAAAACTCCTAGCACAAACATACATAGCATAAATAGACAATAAAATGGGAGTACATACAAATTTCTAGTGTATCTAGCTTATACAACAAATCCTAATTACAGTATACTTCATTTCTATGACAATGGATATTAATACAGAGTGCTGATTTCCTGTTTTGGAAAAAAAGGTGATACATTTGATTCATTGTGTTTCCACCTTCCCTGCGCCCTTTAAATCTAAAAAAACCAGAATATTTGATTGTCCTTTGAAACATCATTAAAATAATATCATTCTGGAAATACCTGAGACTAAATAGTGCTGTACCAAGTCCTTCCAATTTACAACTAGAGCACGTATTTGACTTTTGTTCTTTTCTCCTCCTGCAAATTTAACCTGTTTCATCACATCCTTTCCAGATATAACGCAGTTGAAAACATTCACCTCTGGCTTTAGCAGAAATGAGGGTGTAAATAAGGAGAGAAATTTCCTCCATAATCAAAACTTAGTTCAAACTGTGACTGGCAGTACGTGAAGACAAACAATCTCATTTATCCAGTACCTTAACTTTTTGGATCTGCAGTGCTGTGTCCCGAGAGAGACAAAAGATACTTTGCAGCAAAATAAGCAGACAGACAGACAGGTTTTCCAAGGCTCTTTTAGAAGACAAATGCAATTTTGAGAGCTGTGGTTGCTATATAATTCCTCAGCAAATCAGTACTTCTATCGACCATGGCTTGGGGCAGGGTTTGGACGTCTGCAGTGAAGGATTCAGCCCTCTCCATGGCGGGTCTAAGGCTCACCTTCACCGTGATGGACCAGAAACCTCTCCCACCCTGAGCTGGAAGATGCCTTGTCCTTACTTAAAGCCAAGCTTGCAAACACAACCTGAACCTACAGACTGCATCTGAGGGGCAAAAAGGGCAAAAAGCCACCAAACAATGGAAAAACGCATTTGCTTGAGCACACAGAACAAGCCCCATAATTTACACATTTCGGCAAATAAAGGGAAAAGCAGGTCCAGGCTTTGTTCACGAATGAGCCAACACCACTCGACTGCATTTCATTTCCAGGATCACCTACAAGGAGCTCCGGGCTCTGTTGGGTTTCAGGTCAGTATGCCACAAGCTCACTGCTGTAGCCACCAGAGGATAACAGTGAACAATGAACAGTGGGTTCATTTCGATCTCCTATGAAATCTGCAAGGAACAAGTATGCGTTTAGAGACAGGTTAAAGTAAATTAAATTAGGTTATTATCTATATCCTGTGCAGACATTTTGCTGATACGATTAGAGCAATCACTTTGGTTTGAAACGATAGAAAAATTAAACGTATTCCCCTGAGCTGCCAGATTTCACGGCCGCATCAGTTTCACCAGCCAAACTTACACAGGGTTTAAAGAGAAGCTACTGTAGCTTCAACTGCAGTTAGTTGCAGAGGAGAATGATCAGTTTTACAAAACCTCTGTCTGATTTAACACACGGAGTGGCATGACATTTCTCAAATATCCCCATGACACTTTAAGATGCGTGGAAAGGTGCCAGCGCTCTCTGCCTCTCCGACTACCATGTGGCAACCCTCCCATTTCAAATCTCAGGAGCATGGCTTTGCAGGGGAGAAGTGTAGGAGAATCTTCTCCTGAAGTGAGACAAAGGGGCTAACGTTACTGAATTTTAAGCAGCCCCAAGCAAGCTGTCTGCTGTATTCGCCCGCCAGGAGCTGTGGATTCTAACCCACGACTTGAACAGGAGGCATCACCTGCTGATAAAACTGGTAGCAGAAGCCATGGTGAAGAGCTGAAGAAGCCACTCCAGGAGGAGCTAGGAAAGTGTTTCAGTGCGCTCTAATTTTCAAGCTTGCAGTGATTTTTGTCGATGAGGGATCAATTTTCCAAGACCTGGTACAAACACCAAACAAACGAGATCCATAGTTAAAATGTTTACAATCAGAAAGGCAGCAATTTTATTTTATTTTTATCTTAAATATGTTTTTTGGCTGGAATATTTATTTTTGTTTAGGAAGGCCTGATTTGTTGCAAGTGAAAAACTTCCACTAGGAAAGTGAAAAAGACAAAAAAAGACTCAGGGAGAAAAAGGAAAAGATATACTGGCTGAGATGGCAACCGTAGTAATGTAAGCCTGGCACAAAGTTATTTTCTAGACTACTGTACATGCAATGTTAATTATTTAATGTATATTGTTTACAATTTTTGTCAGTAGTTAAAGTGATGGTTCTCCACGATTTTATACTTTTTAAAAGAATGAATATATTATCTGCCTTTACTTCACCCTGTGTAAATTAGTATATTTGTGTGTGTGTGCTTGTGTGTGTGTACAAATGCTACGAAGAGCCCACATATTTTCACTAGTAAATAGTAAGACCCCAGACACTCTTTGCTTTACTTTCCCACAGAAGTATTGGTCTCTGAGGCAGGATGAAGCAGAGTCTCAGCTATTCCAAGCAGCCAGATTTCCATTTAAAGCCACTGGGAACAGTACATGGGCAACTTCTCTAAAGATCCTGTCCATCAAGCCTGGATTTGTTTTTCTGACAGCAGTCACGGTGGCATGAAAACAGAACATTCACCAGATTAATGAAAAGCTGAGCACTTAAGACCATTTTTTTCCATTCCATTAATGAGCAAAGAAGTTTCCAAACTGATTCACCTAAATGCATGTGGACAAGCTTCCCGGGGAAAAAAAGCATTTCATTATTTTACTCCTCAATAAAGCAAAATTGCTTTCAACCTGAAAATCCCACAGATTCTGGCTTACAGCAATCTCGGTGACATTCTGGAGGCTTACAAAATGCTGCGCAGTGCAATATGGGAAGTTGGTAGGGTAGAAGCTACAGCTTTCAGAAACCGATGACTAAATGCAGAAATAGCCCGTGATCCACTGGGTCGTTCAAATGGCCGCAGCAGGAGCAGACCTTGGATGCTCCTGCAGTTCAAGCCCTAATTCTGCAAGGAGCTGCCTCTGCCTTCGTATGTGCAGAGCCCCGGGAGGCTCCTGGGAGAGCACAGAGCTGATGTGGTGGTCACTGGCAGGTCAAAGCCTGGCTGGGTGCTGCTCCTGGCTTTGGAATCCACTCTCTTGGCTTCTTCATTCAGAGCACGAGGAGACCAGCTACAATTCTGACTGTAATTTCTAGGTTTTTCTGCTGAGACGCATCAAAAAGAGTCAAGTGACTTTAATTTTCCAGACATTTCCTTGCTCCAGCAGCTTCAGATCCCATTCACCATTGCATTCTATTTATATCATGAGGATCTCCTCCCTCACCTTCTTCCACGTACCATTCAGCTTCTTCCTCCAAGAATTTCTTTGTAAGGTAGTGGCCTAATATTCTGCTTTTCAATGTGTAACAGCTATACTAATTTGTTATTATTATCTTGATAATGAACAGCCTACACTGCTCTGTTATATGTTAGGCTGCTCTCTTAAACCTCCACTTCACTACACATTCACACACATGAACAAAATTTTATGGTGAGATCTCCACCAGCTAAAAAGCATTACAGCCAATGAAGACATTTGGACTAAAAGCCTGGAGATGTGAGCAAGATTGCAGGCATATGGTATAGAAATAATCTCTCAGCTCTACTAGGTACATAAAATATTGTGAGGAACCGCTACAATTTGACCATCAGGCTCAAAATAATATCCAATCTTTTTAAAAAATGGTTCAAGACGCAGTAAGCAATACCTGTATGAATGAGGAAAGAGGGGTTGCACGCCTTTTCTTTTTAATTTTGGGAAAGAAGAGTAAGCAAAGAAGGGGATGAAGTGGACAAAGTAGTGGAATGTGCTTTTAAATTATCGTAGAAAAGTCTGTTTAAGAGTTGCATTATTTCTACATGACTACACTGCAACAGTAGGTATGAGGCCTTGCTAGTCACACGTATTTTTGTGTTTCTAAAGAAGTTTGAATATGTGAAAATGACCACATAGAGAGTTTATCAAAGTAAAATCTCCACCTACATGCTGACAAAACATGCCAAAAGAAACTCTGCAGTTTGACAGGTGAAGGAAATATTCTATAAGGCAATCAGAGAGCGTGAGGCTGGGCACAGGAGAGGAATTTGCTTCCCATATGAAAACATGACAGTTGAGAATGTTGCTGGCAGCACAGCAAATCCTCTAAGAAGAACATTTTACGTAGGGAAGTAGGGAGATGAGACTTTTACCGTTTCCTTAGCTTCGTAATTGCATTTAAGTCAACAGACTTATTACGAGTCTCTGCCTCCAGCCATGTGCTGGTGATGAGGAAGATCTGCCCTCCCTCAGAAGTTCTGCCTTTACCCTTTGGCTTTCCTACAGAGCTGTCGCTTCCCAGAAGGGCTGCCTGCCCTTAGATCTGCCAGCCATGCCTCATTACTGTGCCAGGCCGGGTCACCGAGGGCTCCCCTGGCCAGCAGAGGATGACAGGAGGCTGCCAAATTCGGCTAAACCAATTGAGGAAGACGTGAAAGGAACAAAGCGCTTAAAATATTCATTAGTTTTTAGAAGCGCATGTATCTTCTTAATTAGCTTTGCCACTGGATCAAATTAACAAGGTTTTAATGACAGTTAGTAAGTGATACATTAATTAATTTAGGAAATGATTCATTTTCTCTGACTTTTTTAATTCCCTTCTAATAAAATAAATTCTTGCATGAGTTTTTCAATTAGGCATGATGTCTCTATTTCACATGGTGAAGCAGCATGAACACCAGGATAGGATAAGTACATTCAAGCAAAAAAAAAATAGTGTGATTAATTCCAAAGAACCGTGTGACTTCTGTAGTCAAGTTTTTCTTTTCCAAAAATGTGTGTTTGTTCAGTTTTGGTGGAAGATTTATTAGCAGCTTTAGCATACTTACAATTCTTCCATACCAACCTAAAATATGCTTCAGTACTGCTTGATTAATGTTATTTATTAGGCACTTGCCTGTGACTCTGTGCATTTAGGCACTTTCACTATCTGCACAACATCAGTGCTACATGACTAAAGAAACAAATAAAATAATCATAATAAAGAGCCATTATTTTACCAATACTGGACTGGGCCAGCTTCCTGCTCAAATCAATCAAACCGCTCACATTAGTAACAGGCTAGAGCTTAATAAAACATATTTATTATAATTATGCCTTTTATCAGTATTTATGCAGCAACATGAAAGAAGGTCATGCTAACACTCTGCTAGTGATTTTAACAACACAAAACTTTCTCATTTGTATTTGATTTTCCTGTCTAAAAAATTGCATGAGGGAGTCTGCTCTGTGAGGTGTAGGAGTTCACCTGGTGACTGCAGGTGTCCATACAGTTTTACTTTAAGGAATATATTATTTTTTTTTCAACAAATAAAATGAAGAAGAAAATAAAGGTACAGTATTAGTTACGGTATTAGAATGGAAGTACCAGCAACACATTCTGAAATTGCTCTGATTACCCAGAACATTTATGTTGGAGGAAGATGCTCTCCCTTTCACATCCTCTGGGCTCTTTAATCAGCCTTTAATCAAAATATGAAATCTTAGCCATAAGTCTTGGCTCTAGAAACCTACAGTGCTTCCCAGATAGCTCTTGAGGTAACATCAATCATTTTTCCAGCCTTGAAAGACTCTTCATAGTTAACAAACCTCTGATGATTGATCACTGAGATGTTAAATCTACTTCCAGTTTTCAGCGAGTGCTTCAGGTCTAAGTAGGAAGATGTGGCCACGTGCTGACGCTGCTCCTAAGTAATTGTGGTTTTGCTTTTGGACAGATGAGCAAAAAACCTGCATCCTGACTGCACAGAGCTGTGCAGCAGCTGCTCGATGGGCAAGCACCAACGTGGAAATGGGGGAGATCATTTCAGCCTAAGAAATTTTAAACCTGTATCTCCTACTATCTAGGAGAACATCCAAATTAGAGTTCAATAGGTATGACTGAAGGGCTCACATAGATTATATAGACCATAATCTATATATTCCTCACAATAACAACAATGCAACAGTTAATTGTGCAGGGGAGAAAGGAGAGACAGAGGGAAGGGGAATATCCAATCACCATGGATACACGCACCACAGACCATAAATATTCCTCATACCTGCAGGAGCTTTAGGTCTATTATAAAACAAAAGCCACAATTTAAGAAGTCCACCCAGGAACAGGTGGACAAGCAGAGGTTTTGCTGAGTCTCTAGTGCCTTAAAATAGTGGGTAATTCATTAGTCGTGAAAGGTGATCAGGAAACTAACAACACTTTCCCTCTCCCCATTCCCTCCTGCCCTGTTCCCAGTCCAGAGCCCTCCAGTTGTGTTTGGGTATTAAATTCACACTTTGGTGTGTGGAGATGGTGAGGACCCTGCCCTGGGGCTGCGCTTGGAACAAGGCACCCAAACGTTAAGTAAAAGGGTGCTTCTTGGGACCATTTTGATACCAAGACAAAAGGTTGCCCTGAAAATCCCCCCACCTTGTATTCAGAACATGAAAAGCTCCAGCTCACAGACCCTCTTCAGAGCCTGGAAAGCAGGTATCTTTAATATACTTACTGATGTTACAGCAACCATCCTGGGATGACTCTTGTCCCTGTCCTAAAGAAAGCAGAGAAAATACAAATTCTTGCAAGCAAATCTCTGAAATGTCTTAGGGTGGTGCCATGCCATCGAAGTGGAGGGAATTTACATTTTGCAAGTGGCAAAAAGCTGAATTGAAATCTCTGCTTTTCAACGTATTTTCCGGTTTGTGGAGAAATTTGAAGCCTCGTGAGTAAATACACACCACTGTTCACATGTGTGATACCGCTAGAAGCCACGCGTTACATCTTCTAGTTATAGGTGGGGTTTTTAAGAGCCTGTTCTCCAGTCACTCAGAGCAATGTAAATCAGGAGCAGCTTTTGGAAAACCAGAACCTGCAGTATAAATCCAGGAAAGTGCCAGCAATATAATGGTGGCATATCAAGGCAGATAAATACACTAATAATGCTGTAAAACAATGATTTCCTGAGCTAATAGAACAGGCTACATTTGCACCTAGTTATTAACAAATTCTCTGTACTGTTTCAAGAAAAAAGTATTCTTTTTTAATATTTGGTTATGCTACATTTTACTAGCAAGGGTCTGTAATATCTCCACAGGGAACAGTGAATGAGGAAGGCTCTTTTTTTTCTGAAAAGGGCACTGTGAATCTCCTGTTGGAAAAAGAAACGGGGTTTTATGCTTGTTAATAAACCTCCTACTCTGCTCTACGGACTCATAGAATAGAATCATAGAGTAGTTTGTGTTGGAAGCGACCTTTAAAGGTCATCTAGTCCAATCTCCCCTAAAATGAGCAGGGACATCTTCAACTAGATCAGGTTGCTCAAAGCCCTGTCCAACATGACCTTGAATGTTTCCAGGGATGGGACATCTACCACATCTTTGGGCAACCTGGGCCAGTGCTTCACCACCCTCACTGTAAAAAATTTCTTCCTTATATCTAGTCTAAACGTCCTCTCTTTCAGTTTAAAGCCATTACCCCTTGTCCTATTGCAATAGGCCCTGCTAAAAAATTTGTCCCCATTTTTCCTGTAGGCACTGAAAGGCCACTATAAGGTCTCCCTGGAGCCTTCTGTTCTCCACGCTGAATATCTCTGACTCTCTCAGCCTGTCTTCATAGGAGAGGTGTTCCAGCCCTCTGGTAATCTTCGTGGCCTCCTCAGGACCCACTCTAACAGGTCCGTGTCCTTCCTGTGCTGAGGACTCCAGAGCTGGACACAGTACTCCAGGTGGGGTCTCACCAGAGTGGAGCAGAGGGGCAGAAACATCTCCCTGGAGCTGCTGGCCACACTTCTTTTGATGCAATCCAGGATGTGGTTGCCAGTGGGAAGATGAGACCAAGAAAGGGGAGATGACAGTACAAAGTTTGTGTGCGTAACATAATACATTCCTCTGCCAGCATTTGCTAAACCTACCCATTTTATTATAATTAAAGTTATATAATGGTGTCACAGTAAAATACTGGATGCTAATAATTATATCTATGTTGGTTTTCCATGTGATTTACTCTTTTCTGACCAAGCAGCAGTATCTGGAAATTATACTGTCATATGGCAAATTTAAGGAGATCTGCAGAGGAAGGACCAATGTACTCATAAGGTGCCTGATTCAATTTTTTTTAATATCCAGAAGCCATAAAAAATTTAATTTTTTAGGGCTTCTGTCCTGCAAAATCCAGACTATTTTTGTTCTAAATTAAATTGGACCCAGGGAAAGGAAGAAGATCTCCCTGTAAAGATTAGACAAATATGGAATAACGTTAGAAATGACCTGCTAAATGCTTTATGAAGTCTAATTTCATGATACATCTGTTGATTAACTAAGCAATACTGTACTGCAGTGCAAAGCGATGATTACTCAATCTGATAATTTTCCTGGTGTCATTCCTCATAAGCGACTTCATCTTTGTGCCAGCACATAAGGGCCTTTAGAAGAAAAGGGAATCGTCAAAGGTTGATGCCATGGCAATCCCTTCCCCATGTGTAGGGTAAAAAGGGAAACTTTGGGGGTGACAGTGGCAAGTAGAGGAAGAGGAGGGAACCTGTAAGGTTTTCCAAGGTGCCACCATCAGAAAATCAGAAATGCTGGGTGAGAAAAGCTCCCTTCCCTTCTGGTCAGTCTGTTCTCTCCCAAGAGCGAGATTAAAATACGGGGGAGAGTGGGAAAGGACCACAGGGAAGCTTCTTGCTTTGGCATAAAGCATGGAGAAGGCTTTCCAAATAGCATGCAGAGAGAGGGTGACCCTTCACAGGCCGTGGAAACGGGATGCAGAGCCAGCCCTAGAGGAGGCCATGATGTCTGCCAGACTTCTGAATTGAAGTAATTTTGCGTTTTGACTTTCATGGTCAGTTTGGTAGTAAGTGGGCCAGGGGAATTTAAAGTGCCTGCTGTGAAAGAATAGGTTGAGGCACAGCTTTGCTGCAAAATTCATGTTCTTTCTCATGCACATACGAACACACGTGCTCACCCCCAGTTTCCTCTGTAGTACAGAAATGAAATAACACCCGTTTTATTCGATTAGTTGCATAACTGCATCTATTTAGAGCTTTGCACATCCTTGATAAGCCTGAAAGAGCTTCCTAACTTCCAGCAAGGCATCAGGATGCTCAAAGCCTGTGTTTGATCGTGCAGCAGGGAGTCAGTGGTGACATCCAAAATGCCAAGGCTTTCTTCTCGCTGTATGTGAACCCGCTGGCTTTGGCTACGTCATAGGAAAAAATTCTGTAGGAGAAAAGACAGGGGACATCTTCCATCGTCAAGATCAGGAAGTGATACTGTATAATTCCAGTCATCAGCTCAACAGGTTTCGTATGAATCAGAGCAAAGTCAGATGTCTGGGGACGGACGTGGGCACACTTGCTGCTACTGGAAGGCTGTTCTGGTGCCTCCCCTCTTGGTACCACAGGGGCAAATCTAGCCAGATGGATGCAACTGTGCGTTTGCTCTGCCCACGCCTCAAGCCAGCTGCCTGCAAACTGCGCTCCAGAAGCCACGTAACCACATTAGTGCCCACGGTGTCTGCGAGGGAGAGATGAGCTCAAGCCCAGGGATGTGCTGTCACGGGCAGCCACCATCCTGCAGAGCAAGAACACGTTAGAGCAACGCGGAGGGTGTGTTGGGTTGGAAATATGAGTTCCTACGTCGGTGCCTCTCAACAGGCTCGTTATTCACTAATGTGCCAGACGTCATAACTTTTTCATAACTACGGTCATCATGAACACTTCGAAGTGATCCACTGTGAAATCAAGCACTGAGGTTCTTTCCAGAAAAAATGTAGTCATAGAATCATAGAATTGTCTGGTCTAGGTTGGAAGAGACCCTTGGGATCATCGAGTCCAATCATCTACCCTACTCTACAAAGTCCTCCCCTACACCATATCCCTCAGCACCACATCTAATCGTCTCTTAAACACATCCAGGGATGGTGACTCAACCCCCTCCCTGGGCAGCCTATTCCAATGCCCGACCACTCTTTCTGTGAAGAATTCTTTCCTAATGTTCAGTCTAACATTAGTTAGATGTCTATGTATTTGCCAGGGAATGGTGCTTGGCCTTGGTCAGTTTTAATGCGGAGGTGGATTTCTGCCTATGCATACAGTCAAGGTTTTCTACACTTAAAGTTATCCCATCTTATTAGATGATAAATCATCTTGTCCAAATTACTAAAAATAAATGGACATGATAACATAAGAATCATGTGAGATATTGGTTTCCTAATAAAATATTTCTTAAAGTTGTTAAACATGCTATTACAGGAAGCCTTAGACTTTAATATATATAAATGAAGCAGTGGAATGTATATAAAAATCTTAGCATAAACACAGTAGGATAAATTTAACGCTAAACAGATATTGTGTTGAGACTATAACTGTCTGCTTTTTGTACTCATTGTCTATAGCTAGTAAAACAATAATCATACTAATTTTCTGAAAGCAAAGCCTTTTTCATTAAGAAACGAATTACAGAGAAAATATTTTAAATTTTCCAATAATTACCTAAAGTGCTTTTTTTATTGTATTTTTTGTTCATTATTCCATAATGAACGAAAGCTGCAATAGAAAAACACCCACACAGAGAAACCAGAAGAAATTAATTCCTGCCTCAATTAACACTTATCTTTAAGATGAAAACCAAAAAGTCTGCCTCCACTACAAGTGTTTCCACTGGCAGAGAAGCAAGCTCAAGGATGTGGTTTCAATGGCTAGTAGCCCACAGTTTTCAGAAACACATCGTGTTTTTTACTTGAATTTGTGCGGTTTTGGTCTCTGGTCGCTGGGATGTCTCACGAGGGCAGCTCACACCTGCCTGACCCTGGTTTGCCCAGGTGGAGATTAGCTGCACCGTGGGCGCAGAGGGACCAAACCTGGCTCTGCAGGAAGCCAGCCTGAGCCAGATTGCTGGCTCAGACCGTGGTTTTGAGGGCTCACCTCATTTCTCCACGTCCCTGGGGAATCCTACCCTCCTGTTATTTCAGACAACAGCACGCAGAATAGGTTTTGCTGTTCTTTAACCATTTCTGCAGCCCTTACAATCTTCCCAAACTTTCAATGTTATTCTTTGACTCAGGTCTTACTTGATATTCCTCTTTTTCATACCTCCATAGATTAATATTAGCTCCTGTGGCTGCTTGCCCAGCAGGTTGCACTGGGATTTCATGGTCAGTTGGCTATCCATCGTACAGCTGCAGCACTTCCAGTTTTGCTGCTTCCTGGGATGCTATGCAACGACCTCTGAAAATTCCCTGCCTGCCCTCCATGTCTGGTTGTGTACTATTACAAAAATACAAAAAATTGTAACCAAATCACCAAGTAATTCAGTTTCTCTTTGCTTTCTCCCAACATCTTTCGTCTTGGTTGTGCTCTTAGTGTTTGCTCAGTCAACCCCAGTTGTCCAAAGACCTCTAAAGCGATGGTGTAAGGCTATACTGTTTTCAAAATTCCTCCAAATTACTCCATGAATGAAAAATATTTCTGCATCATCACAGAAGTTATGATCTGCACTTCCCCAGAAATAAGTAATGAGCAATTCTGTCTTTTCCAGATTAAAACTAAATATTCAACCAGGTACACCTAAAGTAGTCCAGTACCATTGGGAAACAATTCAGGTAACTACAATTTCTTGTGGTCTTTCCAGGTTTGGAAACTAAAAACCTTCCAGGTTTTAAACTAAAAATAGCATGAACAATGCTGATGCCTAGTGGTAGAGAATGAAATAGTCACAGGATGATGAAGCAGCAGCTAAAGATGAATTGTAAATAAGAAAGTGGAGGGAACGTAAGAGGACTAAAAGCAGAAAGCTACAGCTAATTGTGAATAATTGTGAATAATTATGTTCCGTGGTGACTGGCCAAGTAGGACAACATCTCAGAGAAACAAACTACCCTGAATCTTTGATTTCAACTGATTTAAAGCCAACAGATTTACTTCAAAGGCAAATTCAGCTTTTTGTGATTTTCTCCTTAATTATTTTACAGTGTTGAAAAAATGAACCGCCTCACAAAATTTCAGAGTTGAGTTGGACAAATACAGTGTTATATCTTGGGATATAAATGAAACAAATGTTTAATTTATGACAGGCTTTTCTCACATTTATTATTAAATGAAAGTGACATTTTGGACAACAGAAAATTAAGCCTTGGGAAGCAGCAGCACTCAAATACAGATATACAAGATGAAAGATAAACTTTGCAGCCTTTTTGTTTGGTGGGGTAGGAAAGAGGTAACTGATGAATTAATCAGGACAAAAGCTTTTACTTTCTTACTATTTCTTCATGAGACCTTTACGTACAAAGAATTAAATGGGGGAAAATTCAAGAACCTGGCTTTTAGTGTGATGTATAAGGCTACCTAAGCCTGGCTTTTCAAATTCAAGCTTTACAAAATCATTAAATCACTGTCTATTTGAAGCACCAGGACATGGATAAGTGAGTGGAAATCCGAAAGGGACGAATGTATAAAAAATCCCCTTTGACAACCTTCTTCTCACTTCCTTCAGAAAAAAATTACTTCGTTTCTAACCAGAGGCTGTCCACAGTTCTTCATAAAATATTAAACAAGTTTTTCCAGAGACGGTTCACCCCAGGAAGGGGCTTCCTGCCCCCTCCAGCATTGCAATGGGCAAATCTTGACTGGCAGCTGCCATCCAAAGGGTGCTCAGCTCTTGGGCAGGTAACATGGCACTGGATGAATCAGAAGGGGTCTTGGTCTCACACAGGTTGGTAAGAGTTCCTCAAAATCCACAGCGAAATCTGTCCAACATGAGGAAGGCTGATGAACTAAGAAGTACAAGCAGACAGATGAGATAAGACGTGTGTCTTAATGTGTGTTTGAAGTTATCTCCACTTAAAACTCTGGAGGCAGGTTGTATTTACAGCTGTTGAGCTATCATTGAATGGTTGTTACCCCAGAAGAGTCTGGAGAGCATCCTTTCATTTTCACCAGGCTATGAAGCCACAAGCCTTTCATTTTTGATTCATGTCCTTTGCCTCTTGAAAGGCTGAGAGAGCTGGGACTCCAGACTTTAGTCTGGAGAAGAGAAGGCTGAGGCGAGACCTTATCAATGCTGACAAGTATCTCAAGGGTGGGTTGAAGGAGGAGGGAGCCAGACTCTTTTCAGTGGTTGCCAGTGAGAGGACGAGGGGCAATGGGCACAAGTTGGAACATGGGAGGTTCTACTCAAATATGAGGAAAAATTTCTTCACAGTGAGGGTGACAGAGCCCTGGAACAGGCTGCCCAGGGAGGGTGTGGAGTCCCCTTCTCTGGAGATTTTCAAGACCCACCTGGATGCCGTCCTGAGTAACATGCTCTAACATGCTCTGGGCAATCCTGCTTCAGCAGGGGAGTTGGACTAGATGATCTCTATGGTCCCTTCCAACTCTAAAAAAAAATCAGTGAAATTCAGTCAGGTTACTGTAGCACGTGCCACGTGAGTCAGTATCATTAATCTATCGCGAGTTGAGGCACCTACAAAATGCAACACTAAAAGGCTTGGGCTGAGATCAGATATTACACCGGATTTCTTTCAGCAACAACAGTGGTTTCTGCTGTCAACATAAATATCTGTATTAAATTACAAAGTCATTAGGATTTAACAGGTCCAAGGTATCGTACTGAAATGACTAATGCTTAAATCATGTGAGAAATTTGTACAAATATGTACGAGCCACATTTTTTGGAAAGAAACTGTCTCCTACTGAAGTATGAGTACATAACTGCAGTTGTTAGAGGTGAGATGTAATCATGAATATAGATTCTTTTGTGCTTATATGATGTGTAAATATATTTTTAAAATATTATTTAACAGAGTTGTTATTTTTTTACATCTACTTTCAGTAGAATTGTGACAACAGGGAAAAAACACGGAAGATGGAATTATTTACTTATAAAATATCATACCGATTCTAAGAAAAAAATTTCCATTTCAGCAATTATTTCCGTTCCTGCTCCAATTACAGGATAATTTTATCAGTAATCCTTTTCAAGAGGATGTCACAAGGTCAGTGTTTTTATTTTCCTTCCCTGCCTGAGCCCAGGTCCACTAACTGTCACTAGCTATCGTGCAGTACCATCTGCTGGACACTTTCCTACCTATGCTCCCTCATTGCCTTTTTGGTCATTGGGTTGGGTTTTTTTCTGAAAAAATTTGCCTGCCAGGTGAAGGTAGACAAAAATTTGCTGAGGTCTGTGGGAGATCAAGGGTTCTCATGGGATTTACTCTGCACCAATACTGGTTCCCAATGTGTCTCTTGGATAGTTACTTAACATCTTTGCCTCAATTTAAATGTTTAAGATTCATTAAAGTAAGAGCTAATTTTTGTTCAGTTTCACAGCATTATTTCAAAACAATTAAGTTGACCTAAAATAATGGGATTTTCCCTGTTTTCTACAAAGATAAATTGATGATTTCAAGCTGAGTGATAATTAAATACTTATTACTATTGCTGAGGGGGGGAAAAGGAATATTTCCTCTTACAGTTTACAAGACATTGCATCACAAACTTAGCTACATGTACGAGGTAAATAAAAAATTAGCAGGGAACTTCCCAGCAGGGCATGCGTACATTCTGTAAGATGGAAGGGTTATCCCAGACATCAGCCTCTTTCCAGCATCTACTCATTACGAACCAGACACCATGTTTCGCTTAACATGGGAAATCCTTTCTCTTACCTCGGCACCAGATGTCACCAGCTGCCTAATTAACAACTGCAACTTTGTGGAAAGAAACCACTCAACTGCTGGGAATCCCACAACGTGTTTAGACACTGTCAAGAGCCTGACCCCTACTAGCAAGTAGATAGAGTAACTACTTACTCTAGATTAGCCACGTACTTTTTTGAGATGGATTGCTTTTTTTTATATAAAATTGGAGTCCACGTACTTCTTGTATGTTAAAACACATGCTCCTTGGTGCCACACTTCTGTGGGCATCTCTGGCTAATGGCACCATCCTTTGGGATGCACCCAGGGCCATGAAGAGTGGGAAATCCTACGTACTGCTCCACTTACAATGTTATGATGTAGTTGAGATGTTTACCATAAAAAAAAAAAGGACACAGACCCAGGTAGAGGAACAGGGGACATGTGGTGGACTGTATTGAGGTAACAGGCAAAAAAAAAATTGTCTTGCCATTAAATTATTATAAAAACAAGAAGTGCTGCTACTAATTGAGAGTCCCTCACACAACCAGCAGAAGAAAGTAGAGACTAAAGTCGTGGCGTAAGTCGGAAAACAGGAACCGACAGGCTTAATATTAATACAGCCAGTTTTTAAGTCTTCTGAAAGTATGTCAGTGCAGAACAGATTGTTTTTTTACATACACTTTGTGCTCTATGGGAAACTAGAATTGGGATTTTTATCTGATAAAAATATGAAAAGTGTTGTCTTGACAATCTTCATTCAGTTTAAAACTGGCTTTTCTTTTCGTAGCTTTAGAGGCATAAGACTGAATAAAAGTTTCTCTTCCAATTGTTTGTACCAGTTTAATCAAACTGCAATTATATAAAATTTTAATTTTGTTAGATGTGACTGATGTTTGTAAATTGGACATAGTATATCCATTTTAATTTATTTGCAACCAGCCAGCAGTGCAGTTTAAACTACTAATGAATGTGCCCCTGGGTGTCATGCATTAAGCCTCAGATCACAGCTATTGTTTGCTTTCATTTTTATCTGAAAGGTAACTACCATGATATTGACACAAAGACATTTTTTGAAAAAGTGATTGATATAAGAAACAAGTATAATAGACAAGCATAACATAAAACTATGACATTTTTAAAAATCTCTATTCTTTTCCCTCTTATACCTCTCTTTCATGTTTCTGTTATTATATTTATCATTTAATTGGTGCACGTTTCACTACCTTGCTTTTTATCTCCATTTCCAACATATTTCCTATGAAATCAATACTGTTTTTAAAGCCAGAAGTGAATTTATTCGCAGTATGTCTATGGAAGGGACAGAGTTAAATTAGAGGTGAACGTTGCTCACTATATGAGAATATTTAGCAGTGCTCTGCAGCTGTGTGTTCATTATGACCTGATGCAAAACCCAAAAGTCAACTGGAGGGCTCCAGTTAATATCAGTAGGGTTTAGACCTGATTGTCAATGAAGCTAAATAAAATCCAAAGAAAGTGAACAAAGACAGGTAGATCATCTTATCTATAATACCTGGCAGCGTTATAGTCAGGTCTGATTGTCTGATTTAAGTCAGCTATTTAAAGAAAACTTTACCTGCATTTTTTGCATATTGTTGCAGTACTTTTCATATAGTGACTCTGCAAAAATATGATTGAAAACCTGCAAGAAAAAAATGAAAGCTATAGCTCCAGAGAAAAGTGCAGAGTAAGAAACAAAATACCGGTAAATCTGATGATAGACAAGTGGGTGTCAGCTTCCTAGGATGTGTTAATTAGTTTTAATATTGGTTGTTCAAAGAGGATGATACTGTAAAATAATAAAGGCAGTTCTTTGACAGTATTTAGGGACCTGAAGATGTAAGCGGGTACTCAGCAGGATTTTCAAAACACATATTCAAACCCAAGTACTTTCACACACTTTACTCCTAGGTTTGTGCATCAGAAGCCTTTGGAAAGCCAGGGTTACCTCAGCTAGATCATGTTTATCCACGTGCCTACTGACCCCTCCAAGGAACCCCAAAATTTCCGTGGGGCAGGATTTACCTTTACAAAGGCCATGCTGGTTCTTCCCCGGTATATCCTATTTACCCACGAATCTACCTCTTATCCTTAGACTTTCTTCAAAAAAAGCCCCAACAATCTCATGATTTCTACATATTCTGCACGTACGTATTGACTTCTGTAATGCCTTATTCAGTTTGTATTATGAGCTAATTTAGACTGTAAGCTCACCAGGTCAGCATCTGTCTCTTACACGACAGTCAGTGCTTAACAAGTGACAAATACAAATAATAACAGAGGGGGAGAACTCACTGCGTACCTCCTTTAAACTAAGTTTCTATCTTTTAACCACTAAAATTGGGCGAGAAAGGTGGACAGTCCGCTGTGCACCGGTCCGTGCCATAAACTTGAGCCCCTTTTGTTCAAGCTTCTCTGGAGACACCGGTGGGGACGCGGTGGCAGTTCCTTTCGGCGCGTCACGTGCGCTCTGGGCAACGTGGTATCGTGGAGACCAAGCGCTGGGTAGCCACCACCCACAGACCAGATGTACCCAGGAGGGGATTGTAAGAAATGAATGATTTTCTGAAGGAAGAACCATAATTACTTCGTTTTAAGAAGATGAAACACAGATTAAAAGGCTTGTTAAGGATGACAGTATAATGCCAGGATAAAAATTTGGAAGCTCCTGGGTGTCCAGTCCCTTTTCAGTTTATTTTGCTGATTTTCTGCCTTATTTTATTAATGATCACTGCTGTCTCTTTGCTTTTATCTTTAAAAACGTACACTGTGCCCTGACTGATCTAACACAGTAAAATACACATGTAACTACATTTCCCAACACAGCTTTTATAAAAACACACCAAAGTGAGAGAGCCAGCTTACACACGAGGTTGAGGCTTTGTTCACAAGGATACAGCAATCAAAACCCATGACTCTGGACCTTTGCTGATGAGAACTTTCATGTGGTCCCTCACTCCCTAGTGGAAAGAGGACCTATCCCAGACAGGAGTGTGTATCCACCCGGGGCAGGAGACCACTCCACATCCAGGAGTTAGTGATCCATGTGACAGCAAATCTGACTAGATAGTGAACCTGCTGCATGTCCAGCGTGGCCTTCAGGCTGGGCTGGGCTGCACGTGTCCCTTGGCCACAGGGACAACTTCAGCCACCTCGTTGCAACCCTGGAGCCTGGGGGCAGCTCCCACTCCATACCGGCAATTATACCACCTGCGTGGCATTGCCTTTATCTAAAAGTGCAGGAAGAAGTTCTCACATGAACAGTCCTTATGAATAGAGTTGTTTTCTTGTAAGAAAAGTATATAATGGCTCAAATGTCTAGAAAGAAGGATCCTCTCTCCATGGAGGGGATCTGCATGGCATGCTGTGGGAAAATCCATCCAGGGTCTGTTTGATGCTGCACGAATCCGGTGTGCCCAGCATCTGAAGGGGCTTTACTCACCATTTATATTCCTCTCTGTGTTATGACTTATTAAAGAGCTATTTTATTAAGTCATTTGTTGTCAGGCATTTCTTACTGAGACCCAGAAAGAGCCCTGCATTGTCTCTGCCTCACCTCCCCACCTCTGCTGGTGAAGAACAGAGGATTTACAGATGAGTTTGCACTGATTTAAGTAAAATTATAAATTAAGATATAACTTTGGTTTCAACTTGTGCTAGGAATTCTTTAACTCAAAAATTTACCTCCAAATCTAATATCTGAGTCCTTGCACCTTTCGTTGCCCTTTTTTTTCCATCTAATGGCAGGAACACCCAGCTACCTGCCTAAAAAGATACGGTTTAAAAAAAAATATGCTGAAACGTACTGAAGATGCAGTAAAACATTGCCACTGCACGTCTTCAAAGACGACCTCGCCTAGAGGTGAAAGTGCCGCGCCAAGTAATTAAAGAACAAAAACTGAGAAAGAAAGCTGTAATTTAAAAAAGCAAGTGGAAGCTCCACATTTACCTCTGCCAGGGACAGCCAGTGTGCCCGGCAGCAGGGCATGCCTTCAGTAAGACAGAACCTTTACTTTAAAAATGTGCCATCAGGTCTATTAGGGAAAGCATCAATAATTAAAGTTAATGCCTGGAAACTGGCATCAGCTACGGGCATGGTGACTCAACCTCTTGGAGATCCATTCATTACATTCAACTACAAGAGCTAGAAGTTATAAAAAATGCATGAATAAATTCTTTAAGTATTAACACGCTACTTCTTTAAATGTCTGTTCTGACCCAGGTGGCGCTGCTCTGACTTTCTCTGCAGCTTCTTTTCACTTAAATGACCTTAGATTATTGTAGCTGTCTCCCAGGATTAAACAAATTACTCTCTTTAAAATGTATTATTGAAGGTTCCTAGTTTGTAAGAGAGAAATTGCTCTCTGGCATCTTCTTTTCCAACTGATTAGAAAATGTTAGTTTCTGCAGCAAAGACTATAATCTTAAATTTAGGTATTTTGAGCTAGATACGCCATTTGCTAAATTGACTTCTGGGCTGGGCAAAATTAAGTTATAACATCCTGAGAACCACAGAAGAGATCCCATTTTTGTGTCTCCAAACCTCACCCAGGTAAAGCAGGTAGACACAGTTTTACCACATACCTTTTGGCCAGATAAGGTAGCACTCCAGTGTCTTCCACATCAAATCAACAGCAGTAACAAACGGAAACAACTCTATGGAGGTTTGGGGATTTCTCATTTGGCAGAGTGAAAACTCTTTTTCTCCTCTGATTTTGGAGTTTAAGTTTCTAGATTGCGTTCATATCCTGCTTTGCTTCACTTTCTTTTCGTATTCAATAAAATTTCAAGATTTATTTCAACTGATAGGTAATTTTTGGTGTTTTTTTCCTCCCTGCTAGGGTTTGGCTATAGTTTATAAGTAGGAGATTAACAGATTATGAAGAATAATTCTCCATGTCCTTCTGCACTCAAACTTTTCTCTCCAGAGCAAGAGGAGTCAGTAGCATTTTGCAGATGAAAGAATAGCCAGATGTTTCAAAGAAAGAAAATAAAGAGAGCGTGAACATTGCTATTTCTGGCTCTGCAGCCAAATATCCAGAAATTTCAAGCTACCTGTCATTTTTTCTCAAAAAAGTAATCTTGAAAAAAAACAGATTACTTAGCAACTGGGTAAAAAGTAACTGAAGTGGTTACAGCCGTATTATACTACTTAATCCAAGCTAGAAAGAGAAATCTGGACATTAAAATAAATAAATGTTTTGTTTTAGAAGCCATATAGTAAAAATTTCAGTTTTGAAAATTATCACTGTGTTTAAACACTGCTACCCTGTTTCAAACAGATCTACTTCATCTCATGTACAACCGCTGTTGTCCTAGGTTTTATGGACCACCCACATCTTACATATCTCAAGTGCAAACTTGGCCATTATCCTACCAGATAAATGTTATAGCATCTTTTTGCTCAGTACAGACATGAATCAATCACTGTTGATATACTGCAGTAAATATATATTTTTTTTCAAGTATGCATATACTGGGTTGGATTTTTAAACCCCATTTACATCCTTCTGTGCAAAATGAAGAAATTAATGAGAGTTTAAAAATATCGAGCACATCCCTTCCCCACAGAGTCAGGCCCAGAAAGCAGCGTGGGGGGAATTCCTTATCCACAAACCAGGCAGCTGAGAAAATAACCAAAAGGCTTCCTATAATGACTTAACAATTCCCCACTTCTGGTAACAGCAGCAAGAATCCCGCCTGAGAGTTAATTTTGACCAAGGCAAATGTAGTAATGTGCTGTCTAACTCAAAGCCCCTTGATGAAAGCACATTAGCACAGCACTTCCAGCAAGCGGGGAACTGAGAAAAAGTGCAGTTATGGCCAGAAAAGTGGGTATGTGGGAACGACACCTTCATATCACACAGTACTGACCTGCAGAGCGGTATAAGCTTCTATATCACGTTTGTTTATCTTATCAGTAAAAATGCAAAGGCACCATGTTCTGACTGTTTTTAGAACCATGGAATGAATGCAGTTACAGAAGAATACAAAAGATTATTTTTTGAGTCCACCTGTTCATATTTTGCAATAAATTCCAAACACATATTTTTTACCAGAAGGTTTGTATGTCTGTAAGATACATAGCTAGACATTGATCATAATTATAACTGACACACATTCATTAGGGACAGTTATAGCAACAGACAAGTAACTTCATATGCAGATTTCCATGAGAACTTTCAAGACTGACAGTAAAAAAAAAATACTTTTTCATGCAGAAACTAAACTAAATGCTGATGTTTCTTATCAACACCAAAACTGAACAGCTAGAGGTACTTACATAGTCTGTTATCTAGCTGTTAACCTAGTCAGTGGGCAAGTAATACTCACTATATGTGAAGGTGACAGTGTGGCCCAGAAATGCCTTTATGAATGAGATCAAAAGCACAAGAGTTACAAATTAAGTGTTTGTAATATGTCTTTAAAACAGAACTACATGTTCAGTAGGTATGATGGAGTTCTATTTTAATGAATCTCATAAGACACACAGGAATTTTTTTCATTGAATTCCTGAAACATTCACCTCAGCAATCTATACAACTGATTAATAAACTCTTACAGCACTTACTGCAGTAACTGTCAATTCAATCTAATTATAATGTATACCTTACTATATTTAAAAGCAATAAGAATGATAAGCCAATGAAAGCTACAGAAGATTGACATTTAGCACTAGAGGCAGACACTCTCTGACCTTCATGTGACCAACTACAGGAGAATCCAGAACCCGAGGCAGACATGTAATGTCTTTAGACAGCATTTGGTGCCAAAATAGGATTAAAAAAATTCATATATGGCTTGAAACCCCTTTGGAGGATTATCCTACCCCCTGGGTGACTGCTTTGGCCAGGAGCAAAAGGTCTGTCTCTGGGGCTTGGGGGTCTGAAGGGCTTTAGGGATCACCACTTTGTTACCTAGAACAACAAAAGATACAGCAGAGACTTAGTATAAAAGAAACAAAATTTGATCTTTGCCTGAGTATTGCAGAGCCTCCACGGCAATTGGTATCAGCTGTTACTGGACAGCGCTGACCACTATGGAGTAAAATATTCAAAAGGGAAATTTACAGCAAACGCCACTGCTTTGGGAACTATACGATACATCTGTTGTCTGTAATTGCCATTATTAAAATACTGGAGAAGTTTCCCATGCCTTTTATTTCTGCAGCACTGTTTATTCATGTAAGAGGTGAAAAAAGAAAACATTTACAAGAGCTACCCACATACTGGACCTCCAAATCCCAAGAGCTGAGAAGGCTTTTAAACTTTTTCTTTTTCTGTATTCCATTACCTATTTCACCTCAAGGAGACAAGTTTTTATGGAATTTGAACTTCAGTCTCTTTCTTTATAAAACATAGAACCACAAGCCCTGCTGACTCTATGATATTAATAATGCATAAAAAGGTGGATGGACAACTACCATCTGAGTGTGAAAGATTCTCTCTGTTTTGGAGGACATTTCCACAGTCAAAATACCTATAGTGAAATTCATAAGGAGCAAAGGGAAGCAGCTCTGTCTCAAACAGCCCCTTCAAATCAGAAATTAATTCAACAACTTTGAATCTCAGAGCAAAACACTGAAAAATTTCTTCTGGTTTAGTATGATGTTCTCCAAAATGCAAATTCACTTGGGTTTTTGTTTGGTTTTTTTTCAAATGGGGGGAAGGAAATAGGCAACTTGTTTGCTTTGTGCCTCAAGGTCTTGACAAAAATTCCGTCATCTCTTTTGGGTTTTCCTCAAGCTCTTCCACTCCCTGGATGCAGCTTACTTTTCTGCTTCTGCATCTACTTGTTTCTTTCCTTCCCATACATAGTCATTCCACACACACAAACTAACAGCACTGAAAAATGTGAATTCTACTGCTGAGTAAGACGAAGAGTGAAAACAGAAGAAATACCGATACATTCAGAGGTTATATGAACCCTTAGTTATTAGGAATGCTATAAATTCTCCCAATGTTAAAAAATAAATTCTTTATAAGGGATACTGCTTTATGTGCCTATAAATACCCATTCAAACTCAATGAAAATCTCTTGATAAGGCCAAGTAATAACACTCTGCAGGAAATGACACACACAGAGGCCACATCAGAACCATTTCATTCATTGGCTCCATTAGTACTTGATTATTTTTCTTAGTGAAAAAAAGTCAGTGGGTTAATTGTGCTCCTCCCATTCTTTTCTACAACATTTACATATGGAACAACACCTCTTACGCATAATTCCTTTGACTGAGTATTCTGCAGCAGAGGAGATTATTATATCATGTGAAAGTTACTACTTTCACAGTTTTTGGAAGAAAAAGAAACAAGATTTCTTGTTCTTAGCCAAACAATGCTTTGGCTAAGTTCGTTTGAAAAAAATAATTCACAAAACCATGACCATCATGAAACAATACACTTTTCTAAAACGTACAGAATGTTTCCTTTGACATTTTCAAATTGAGTTGCATTATCGTAGCAAAGCTTGGCCATTATTCAGAGCTTGATTTATCTTTGCGAATATCAAATACTGACTTTTATTTGCTTAGTATTGACAAAAGAGTCTGATTAAAAATACTTAACCTTTTATACCCATCTAGAACCATTATTTGATTCCATTAAATAATTCTGTGAAGTCTCTCCTTGCTTTCCTGTGTCTGTCATTAAACACACCAATAACCAAAAGCACTTCTGGGCCATCACTGAAGACCACAAAGTGTCCTACAGCTACACTGCAATGTTCTAATAGGGTCAGTAAGTTCCCCCATTTCTCCATTCTCAACAGAGACGAATCAAGTTTCTTACTTCAAAGTTCCCTACAGAGAACATAATCAATTAACTTCAGTACCTGGCACATCATGATATAAAATCTACTGCCTTCAGTAGAACAGGAGCACATTGGGTAAATAGCATTAGAAAACTACTTAGACAGACTTCTAGCTTCAGGGACTCAGCCTTTGAATGAAGACTAGGTCGTGTAAAAACGCCTTCGGTAAATAGTTTAGAAATGCAAAAAGAATCCTAGAATGGGAAATAACATTTTTTCCTTATTTGTAATCTTAAAAAAAAATAATAATTAAATCTTCAGCTTTATCTCTAAAAAGACTTCTATGTTCAATTGTAGTGCAGTTCGTATACAAATTAGGTCTTGTCTGCTATAATAGCAGTTATTTATATACTACCACTCAAACCTTTTTCTTCACATGCAAAGTCTACCCCAGCTTGCCATTTCTTTCTGTGCAGATGTTCTTTCTGCAGGAGTAGAACAAATGTTCCAGACCCAGGGGCAGCAGTGTCATCTCCATGAGTTTTCCCATTTATCAATGTAGTATAAGCTGTGCACACCAAAATCACCAGACACCATTCATCATCATCAAAAAGCACTCACGTACAGAAGTGTAGATTTCACTATTTTGACACTATAAATATTATTCAAGTCTTAATAAAAAGCATAGCAAATAATTGCCAAAGCACTGACTTTCCTTCTTTGACTGTGAAAATACAACTTTAAATATTTTAAGGGCTTTTTAATTTTATTTTTTTTGAATATGAAGGTACACACCTAGTGCTATGGAGTCTCCTTCTTCAAAGCCTGAGCTTTGAAATTTTCACTGTCTCTGAATTTTCCAAAGAGTATTAAATAGCATTCACCTGGTGCATGTCCTTGCCTTATAATAATGGTTCCAACTTCACCCCTAAAAGATACATATATATAAATAATTGTGATGCAATGTCATCAGTGAATAATTATAAAGTTATATTGGCAGCAAAATCTAGACATCAGAACACTTCTTAGAAAACCACACATATGATTCCCTCAGTGATACTTCATGAAGTGTTTTATGGCTAGAAAGACTATTTTTATGTCATACTAGGGTCAGAACAACCCAGAAAGTCACTGACATATGCACGTCTCCTGTACAATTACTATCAAATCAACATCAAAACACTTGATTAGTAACTTGCACATTTACTTCGGCAGTTGTCCAACACATCAATCACACTTATGCATGAGACACATAAATGCCAATTTTGGTACAGAACCTTTGTATGCAGCATTTCAAAATTCCAATTTTTTTTTGTACTAAGGTATAGATCTGCAAGGCCTTTCAAAGACCTAAAAAAGGAAATAGTGAATTGCAAAATTCACTTATGTTGTCCCGAGACAGCACAAGTGTTGCACATGTCGCACATGCATGCCGCCGTTTCAGAAGTGTTTGCAAAGGAGCAAATTTTCCACTGTAATAGGTCCCCAAAACCATGGAGGCACTGCAGTTTTCCAAAGGATTCGAGCACCTCAGTTCCCTTTGAACACGTACCCTTAAAAACCATACACCTATATATTTATTTTCATAATAAGTCTTGGAATGCTAGATATAGGCTGATTCACTAACATTAATTACATTATTTTATGTGCTTATGATGCAAGAAGTACTAACAACTCTTAACACATTTGCCAAATTAAAGCACGTTCAGTAGAACAGAAGGGTGATTATACTGTCAATTCCATGAACTGAAGAAAAAAATGGCTTGCAATAACTTTAAACTGGCAGCATTACAGAAGCAATCTCTGGTTTATCAGTCACCTTCCTGATGAGTGCCACAGTTGATGCTGCAGTTTCTTAAAGGAAGAAATATTTGTCAATATTTGCCAAATGCTACAGACCAAGCCTCATGCTTACAGAAAAGGTTTATTCTATTAGTGCAACTAAACAAAAGCCTATTAACTCTAAAAATTCTGTTTATTTTGTGTCCACTAAAAATGGAACCTAAATTTCTTTGCTTGTTATTGCATATAAGAGGATTACTCTGTTTACTTAAAGTATTGAAGTGCAGAAAAACATCTTGTCCCTCTATGTCCTTCTTGTCCTGCGTAGTTGTGAGGGAAAACCCGACAACCATATAGAGATTGTCCTTGAACTAGTTTGAGAGTCTAATAAAATCCCATGTATTAGCAAATAAAATCCCCATCCTGAATATTCATTGCCCTGGTATGAAAGAACTCTTTTCGTGCATTCTTAATTATCTAGTTTCACCCTTGTTCTTTCTCTTTCCCCTCTGCAGAAGGTAAAATAACAGCAGAGACTCAACCCAAATTGCTGCTTCGATATGAGGAATAGTCACAGCTCCCTCAATGCACCAGCATATTTTAACAGTGTAGTATTTATGCCTAATAATATATACTGAAGGGCCAGATTTCCCCAGAGCACACCCTTTGCCAGTGTTCGATATCATCATCTGCTCTTCTTTCGTACCACAGCAGAGGCTGCCAAGAAGAGGTCCCTCAAGATGGGGAAGCTGATACCAGCAGGATTAGCACTCTCGTACTCAAGGCAGGAATGACAGCTTCAAGTGAAATAATCTAAAACGTCAGAACCATCAATAATGTTGCACGCTCCAAGCAAATGCTCTTTCTCCTTCTAAAAGATATTTACATAAATGCGACGGTTATGTATACGGGGCACCAGTATTACCGGATTAATTATTTATTAGCAGAAATCTATTTTGCTTACCTGCCTGCAGTCTTGCTGACTTGTTTGCTCTGAAAAACCCTTCAGTAAATACTTTTCAAAGCTTTTCAAAATCTCTGTTCTGAACAAATGGAATATGCAAATATTGGTCCCTGCAATTATGGGGATTGTATCCCACCTTTCTCCACAGACACTTAACATATTTTAATTATAAAAGTTTCTACAGTAGCCATGGGGAAACATCTGAGATAAGAATTTATTTTTCTTCAGAAAAAGTACCTTAGAACATCTTAATCTATCCAACAGATTCTTTACAAAATATAACAATGTACAGGTTGTGAAATACTTAACAGAAAAAAAGTTTCATCTGGATGCTTTCTACACAAACAAAAACTCAGCCAACATCTACAACCTTCTATTTTGTGTTTCATACAGTAACCCCTTTGCTACCTGCTTGGTCCACTACAGAGTCCAGGTCTGAAGCTGGTCTTGAGCTTTCCGGTCTGATTTATTTTCTTACTGCTGCTTCAAGAATATAGGAAAAGGTGGAAAGAATGTGTTGCAATCAATCCAAGCAGATTGTTACATCTGGTCAAATCTCCTATAAGTGAAGGCAGCTGTATATATACATAAGGTCAACACACACTGGCAAACTGCAACAAAGCTGACTGGACGGGTAAAACGAAGAACAATAAGTCTCCTCACATAAGCAACATCCTGACAACATTTTTTGTCTGACATTGCATACCACAAAAATTGGTAGGAATTGTAATATTTAGCAGGATAAAAAGTCACACAGGTGAAACAACCTATTAGGGAAGAAACCATATGCTTTGTAGACACCAGTCATGGCTGTACATATATTAAACTGTCCAAAAGAGCTGACAATCGTATTGATACGTTGTCCAGGTGACGGGGTATGCACAGATTTCCAAGAGATTTCTATAAGCTTTCACCAAAGTCTCTGAAGGGAACTAGAAATAGAGGGATTGACATAGCTAAGCCTGACATGGAATAAAAAGGAAATTCCTCCAACGGATGCACAGGTAGGGATAAGAGAGGAATCAAAAGGCAGAAACAAATTGATGGTTTTCACGATGATAAAAGTTACTCCAGGTTCTTTAGGGATCTACATTGCAACCTAAACTGTCCAATACATGGGGAAATGAACTGGAAAAAAGGGGATAAATAACAAGGTAACAAAATTTATTGACAAATAGGTGGTATTTTGATAGGCTGCTACATTCAGCTGAGAGATCCTATGCAAAAGTATATGGTAAAACAAGAAAAAACTTGAGATAATGTAGCAAGACAGATCATAGACATAAGGAGAAGTTCAACAGTTAGGGTCTTTCAGTTTATAAACCAAAGGATTAAGGGAGAATATATGATAAATGCCTATAAAACCACAAGCAGTTTGGAAATATAAAATAACCCTTTGCTATTTCTTACAACATAAGCACTAGGAGATGTCCAAAGATATTTTCAGATAGCAGGTTTAAAATTCACAGAAGGGAATACCTTTTTATCCAACATATTAACTGAATTATGGAACTCACTGCCCCAGCATCCTAAGGAGGACAAAAGTATAAATCATTTCAAGAAGGTAGATCTACTGATGGCTACTAAACATAATGGACTGAACACAACCTTGGGCTTAGAAAGTCCCTAAGACATTGGTTGCCAGGAGCCAGCTGAGTTTAGGAAAGACCACTCTACACGATCCCAACTTGGATTCTTTCCATACTGACACTCTGCATCAGAGCCAAGGCAGGATACTGAGATGCAGGGGAAATCTCCATTTCGACCTAATATGGCTGTTTTATCTTAGTATCAGAGCTACTGCTCCTGTGCATTCTTACTATGCACAATACACAGACATTAACAATATCAACCAGGTTACCTGTAAAATAATCACTGGTTTTGAATAAAAGATCTCTGCCAGCATGAGGCAGCCTAAGGTGAACTTTGCCCATCGCGCTGCGGGGCTCCTGCCAATGTACAGAGGAAAAAAAAAGGGCGTACAGAAAGTTATTACTTGAATGTAAGGAAAAGACTTCAAAATAGCTAAAACATTTATGTATGTGTTTTGTTTTAAACATGAGAACAGTTAATCCAATGAGATTATTGACATGCTGCGAGGGTAAGCAGCTGGAGAGGAGCAGAGCAAAGCAATGAAAAAATAGTATACACCAAGGAAATGGTGGCACACGTGTTTCTACATTATTTAAAATGTACATTTATAATTTAAAGGATCATAATCATCTGCAACATTCTAGCCTAGAAAACACGGCATCTGCAATCGTACAAAATGCACACGTGCAAGTGCATGAGATCACTTCTGCCACATACCCAATTTTTCTGTCTTTTGGTTAATACCATTGATAGACATTTGAATGTTTACACAAGAGACAACGTGCCCAGAGCAGCTGGAGTCCCTGCTCTACCAGAGCATCCTGCTCCAGAAGAAACCAGAACTGATACGATGTGGATTGTCTGGTGTCCAATAAGACATTAATTACAATCAAAACTTTTCCCATGGCTGGGACATCCACAGCAGCTCCCACCAGCCTGGTCTGATGTCTAAGCAGGGAACTGCTGCCACGCAGCCAGAGTGCAACTCTGCCACAAAACCAACCAGCCACCAGAAAGAAGCTCTTTGGAAAGCAAGTTTAATTAGTTTCCAGAATCAATTAATTATTTAATTAGTTCAACAGAACGGCTTGATTCTGAAATGTTTTTACTTTTGGCAGACATAATGAAATTTCACCATTCTGTTGCAATATGCTTAAATCATTGTGTGGGGGGGAACATATTTGTGACTTTTGTTCAGTATTGTTTCCAGACCACTGGAAAAGAGTTCCAAAAATTTTTTAAGAATTGACACTCTCTAGGTTGGATTGACTAAATAGTAAAATTGAGTGAACTCTCTCATCAAAATGACAAATGTAGGGGTATTTTATCCTTCATGAACAAAGTAAGTGACTTTTTTTTTCACAAAGACTGCTTCTGCTCTTCGAGACTTTGCAAAAAATATTAAGTACTGTGCTGGAACAAAAGATAGTGTTTGCTCTTTTCATTCAGTTATCCTTTGGTGAAAATATTTGTACGGGTAACAAATTTATATAGTTTTGAGTCCCAAGAGGCATAGTAGCAGAAAAATTGTATTTATATACTTAATGCATTGTGGATAAAGGTTTGCTAGGCATCTTTATTCATCACTTATATGGCCACAGTGTTTAGATTACTGCCTCATGATCCAATCATCGCTTTTTATACAATAAAATATTGGCCAGTTATTTACAATTTTCATAGAATATTTTGCTGTGCCACTTTGCACTGCACATTTTCAGCTTCAAAGACCCATAGCAATTATCTCTAGTCATGTGATTTAGATAACACCCAATTCAAAAAGTCCAGGTGAACTAGTGTTCGGTGAAGATTTTCCTGTAAATCCAGCTACCTGACTTTCAGCATATACTGCTTGTAGTAATGTAGAGGTGTTAATGCCCTTAGCAATACAGCACCTGAATTTTCCACTGCCAGTGTGATCAAAATAAGCCTGTGCTTATTCCAGGATTTAGTGTGTAAATGAACGAATGGAAAAGCACAGAACCTTTTCAAGTTCTCATTCTCCCGTAGCTGAACAAGGAACACTTGAGTTCGCCAGGCATTAAAAGTCTGCCAAACAAAAAGGATTTTGCGGGCGTTACTCTGTGTGATCAGCTTTAGAAAACAAACCAGAGGGGCATTAGCAACAATATTAAAGACCTGAATTTGAATTAGTTAAGACAGGGCATCGAATGGGACTTGTGCACACACTAGAGGAAAAAGCTGGAAAACCTGACCCAGTTTTCCAAACTAATGAGGCCAACAAGTGTGCAACCATCTATAATGACTTGAATATACTTGAAATAAAGACTAGACAACTTAGATAGTAATTTAATGAACAAATTGGAAGCTCAAGAGGGCTTTTTTCTGTGATATTTTCTAATTTTAATTAATACAGATGCACTTGTTTCAATGGAAGCAAAGTAATTGCAGCCTAATTAACTTCCATGTTGATGACTTCTGAAACTACCTGTTTTGCCTTTTTTATTAGGATATCTTTTAACAAAAGATAGGATTCAAAGGTCTTTGCCGAAGAATTCAGAGGTGAGGCAGTTGGTCTTTTGTGTTTTTCCTGAAGGGCAGATCTCTCCTAAGTTCTTGATTTCACTGATTGCAGCAACTTTTGTGACAGCAGTATGGAGAAAAGAATTTCTTCTTTAATAATGATTTTACAGGTATATCATCTTCCACGCAGTAAATGCTGCAGGTGGAACAGACCTTCCAATGGACAGGACTTGTGATTTTCCTATTACACAGTCCCAAGCCACCAGTGCCTTGTCAACTGACTTGGTTCAGTGCCCACTCATGGGTGCAGGGTCCCAGTCTACACTTCCACGGGGCAAGGATCTTTCTGTGTCTTCATCCAGTTCTTTACCAAGATGCTAAACTGTCTGTCCACAGAAGGAGAGAAAGGGAGACTCTGAAATGCAATTATAGAAAAATGCTAACCATTTGTGTAAGTACCATGAGCCGGCTGAAAGGCATTGCTCAGTCAAGACCGTTCACTACCATGAGAAGGTGATGGGGAATGGACCATGCAGGTGTAACCCAGGTTATGAACTGAGGCCTGACAGAGGTGAAAAGGGGTTCACTCACACTTTTCCCACCTTTCTTCCCATATGCTCTAGTTCCCATATTCTCCCATATTCTCTAGTTCTAACTCAAAATTCAGCCAAGAAAAAAGATTAAGTGCTCTGGAGTTTCGTTTGATTGAACTTACACAAATATGTATTTATTTTTTTTTTCGGTTATGAGGGAAATGTAAGAATTTAACAAAGAGCAAGAAAAAATATCATGAATCCAAGTTTTCATCACCAAATGTTAAGTCAAAAAAGCACAAGTTTGCCCTGGACACCTGCTCTGTTTTTTTCAAATGCCTTGCATCAAATCAGACTTACTTTATGCATCCAGATAGCCCTAAAGACATCAAGTGGGCAAGGCAAATAGGGGTTATTAGACTTCTTTAAGTGCTGTGGTTCAGCACACGGTATATGAGACTTTATGACCGCTATAGAAGTTGTGGCTCTGATTAGCAGCAGATCAGAGAAATGATCTGGACGGGGTTGATCCTGCCTTGAGAAAGGCGAACAATCTGCTTGACTTGTGAGCAGATTCAGCTTTGAGTAGTTTCTTCTGCACCCAGGACTCCAACTAAACTGGACAGTGCAGAACTGCCATTTGCCTTCATTCTGGCTCCATGAAGAGGAAGTTGGACACTAGTTTAAGACCAGATCACATAATCTGCAAATGCTGGGTCTTTACATCTCAGTTAATTACCCTTATACTGAACCGTGTACTTTATAATTGACTAAAGTTACTCTTTGACAATGCCAGCCACCTTTGAAAGCGGTTGGAGATGTGTCCACCCTTCCCTTCCTAGCTTTTTTCCATGATGAATTAAATTCACTCTCAACATTTTTGTATTTTATTTCTTCTCTAAATGTATTTGACGCTAACCCTGTTGAGTAACTGACAGAATAAGAACCGATAAAGATCTGTATAGACTAAAACATATTTTAAGCCACACAACTGTCAACTATGTGCTCATCCCCTAAATACAATATCCATACAAATTATGCAGTTGTATAGATTCCCGACTCTTTATGAATTTTTAAAAAACGGATTAGATATCCAGCAGAAGTTTATAGTGTTTTAAGAGTGCTTTGCATCACGTTGATGTATTGATTTTAAATATAAATCCACATTAATCTGAAGTAATTGACTATCTACATTAATAATAATGTTCAATTTTCATGAGGGAAGAGAATGGTTTTTGTGCCAAGACAAATGAAATTTATTACTAGAGACTACAGAGGTAGAGATGAAAATCATTATTAAAAAGTATGAAGAAGCTTTTGACGGAAGAACTGTTACAGTTGCTCTGGGTAACTCTTGAAGAAAAACCAGGTTTATTCAAAAAATTTGCAAGCAAATGAGAACGTAAAATGGCAGTTTGGTGGGCACCATAATCTAATTTACTTCAAATGTAAATATCAAGGTGCTTCTTGACTTCTTGGTCAAGGTAATTCTCTACTGTGTTTTCTCCCCTGTGTTTTCATAAAACACAGCACCAAGATTTACTGTTTTAAACACAGCTGTCAAAAACCCAAGCTACGCTTTCAAAACCTTCCAGTTGTCAGAAGATTAACAATCATTTGTACACCTAGAAACTCACAGGATTTTTAAAGGTTTTTTAACTACTTCTTTTTACTACTTTTTTTTTACTTTACTGCTGTCTTTAAGGTTTTACCTCCACAAAGAGAACTGTATGACATTGAATGGGTTACATTTGAATAACAAAGTGCTGAATCCATCATGCCAGGATTTTATGTTGTTAATTGAATGTGGCTCCAATTCATCAATGCGTTATTATGTGCTTTGCTGAACAGAAACCTAAACTCTTATTTTATAAGCTAACTTACTTAGGGCCCTAATTTTTAGCTCATACATGTGTAAAATTCAACACGTGTAAATTCTTCATAGAAGAACTTGATACTTCCTACTTATGTCTTATGTTTCAAAATATGCTTCTAAATTTCATCCAAAAGGCAGCATCTGGTTACTATTCTATGAAGAACAAATATGCATTTTCTGCTGAAAGGAAAGCTTTGGATGGGATGTTGGCAGGACTGTATTTTGAGGATGATAAACCAGTACAAACCCTATATAAACTTGACAAATTCAAGCTTCAGTTAAATCAAATCTCAAATAAACTCTTCTATCTGCTTTCTTCCAAGGAAAGAGAACAGTAATACTTTTTTAAACCGAGTAGCTACATCATACCATTAGAGAAACCGATCATATTTGGGTTTTAGTGTTCTTTACCAGAACTGATGAGATCTTGAGACATCCTCTGTTTGAGCACCCAGGTAGCCTGAGCTTGGTACAGGACTCTTTTAATGGGATTCCAAAACGAATTCAGGAGAAAAATAGTTCTACAAAAACATTTCAACCAACTGGTGTCTTCTCCATCATGTATTTCTATGCTTCTATTTTAAAATGGAGTGACTCAAGCCGTACCTCACAGAATAGCACTTCTGCATGAGACGCTGGTATCTCTGCTGCTTCAAACAGTTTTACTTCACTGCACAGGGATCTAATTTTATTGGCACAGCTATCAAAACATGTGAATAACTAGCCATAACTAAGAGACAGATCATCTATAAATGTCAGTGGGAAAAGACATCTGAGAAAAGTAAATCATTAGTAACAAGAGGGAGAAAAACAGGTGATGATCATTCAGAATTAGTTTTCTCAAGTCAGCTGTGGAAACCTCACTATATAGCCAGCTCGTTGTAGAATGTTTTTTCCTGATTTCTAGTTTATACTCTGAAATCTCACCTATGACGTCAAAAAAAAAAAAAAAAAAAAGTGGTCTGGAGCTCTAAAGCTATGAAGAACACTTACAGACAATAAAACAAGTGTTAACAGAGAAGACCGTGCCTGGCTGAAACCTTAAACAGAAACAACAGCCAGAGGAAAGGAAATCCTAATATAAATAACATGGTAAGTGATGTTTTTCAATCTACAGTGATCTTTTGCAGCTTGCAGAGATTATTCTGAGTGTTTCATTTTCCTACCTTCTTTTTATTTCATAACGTTGTCAAGCAAGGAGCAACAGGAAAGATGCTTCCAGCAAACACTGCTTCGTAAGGGTGTGCTTCTTGCTGGGAATTTGAGAGAGAGATCAAATGTATGTCTTCTGGAGGACTTCAGCACACAGAACACAGTGAAGTCCTACCTAAACATGGTGACTGTTTTGCTGTTCCAGTAATGACTGTTCCGAAGCCCACCAAAATCAAAGGAAAACTTGTAACTGACTTAATGGGTTTTGGATCAAGCCCCGGGTAATTAGTATATACATGTATATACTAATGCACGTTAGTAGATCCAAAGGAGGAGAGGGACTCATCATAAATACTGTTTTTAAAGCTGGTGAATTGATTTTTACCAGAACGGTGTGACTGAGGAACAATAAAGATTAGAGAGATTTATTCTTTTCGGACCTGCTACTGCATCTATTAAAGTCAATGTCCTGGGTACTGTAAGGAAAACTGTATTTGGACATGGGAAAAGTTTGCAGGGAAAAGAGAGGGCAAAAAAGGGAACAGAAGTAATTCATATTTAGCAGAAAGGTCTGAGATGCTCCCCTGGTGACTGCTTCGTGTTGCAAAGGGTTCCTTTGTAGACCACTGTGAGCCTGGGGGTAGAGGGTGCCCTGGTTTTGCAAACATCTGTAATTCATCTATCTGAACAGTTACCGGTAAATCCAAGTTAAATTTGGATTTAAATTTGTTTGTGGCACTGGTAAGAAGGAGTTTGATCTGTTCTGGTTTATGCCTAAACAACACACATTCATGGGCAGGTTTAGCTGGGAGAGGGACAGCTGGCCAGGGTGGTGAATGCCAGAATGGGAAGTTGATCCCAGACCATTGCCAGTGCATCCTTGCTGGACGGGTAAATTACTGCCCAGCTGTTGGCATTCGGTTATGAACTGTTAGATTTTGGGCTTGCAGCATTTCAGCTAAGCTGGATCTGAAATCCCGTACCTCAAAACATCCCCTCAGCTTCTAGGAAAGTGTTTCTTTTTCCATTCAGCAGTAATGACACCAGCAAGAAGAAACATTAGAGGGGAAGCTCGTAATGGCAGGTCTTGAGTGGGAATAAATTTGAGTGACCTGGAAAGCTTCAAATCGCAAACCACCAGGATTTCGTATCATAGCCTGGAATTGTGTGTGCTTCTTTTCCAGTGGAAGTATGTTTACACATGTATAGCAGTGCCTACCTACTCTCAGTTAAACTCTAGCTTTGTATTTCAAATATATGTTATTTTTTTGCGTGAGTCATCTAAAAAGAACCTCTAAGTCCATAAGATGTATAAGCTGCAGAAGGTAAAAGAGAAAACAGGTATAATATCATAAGAAAAGCATCAGGGAGGACAGAGGCAGAGCAAGGAAACGGAGATGGAGATGGAGATGGAAATGGAAATGACAGAAAAACGTGTAAGAGGCAAGAAGCTCTGGGCTGGAGTTCAAGATGCTCTCTACCTACTGCAAGAGTCATCCTTCATAATTTTTAACATACTGATAACCAAACAAGGAGACATAAAAATTAGCTTTATGCAAGCTGTAGAGGAAGAAGATTCTAAAGCCTACCAAGCCTTATGTCCAGTCCACCCAAGTCAGCAAAGCAGTAGAGATGGCGAGGAAGAAAATGATTTTGTGAGTCACCTGCAAAATGGGATGGTCATTTCCCCCCATTGAATTCCAAGAACGGAGAACAGGGTAGATCTATGAAAAAAAAAATGTTTATGGGCATTATTCAAAATACCACAGGTAGTCCTGATACCAGCTGCACCAAAACTGTCCTGCTATGTTCTAACAGAGGATGGGTGAACAAAGAATAAAAAGAATGAAGAGCAATAGTGAATTATGGATTTTTCTGTTTCTTATTAAAACATTCAACATTAAAATCACCGTTGTACCTATCTGTGCATATACTCAGAGTGGTTGTTTAATGTAGTATTTGAGAATGCATCAAAGGATATTGCAGAAGTAATTTAATCTCTATAATACTTTCTGAAATATAATTTGGTTTAAGAGGAGGTATGAAGAAAACAGTTACATCACAGGGCAGGAAGGATCTTCTGAGCACTATCTGCATACACAACAGCTCAGAAATAAATACAGAGAGACCTTTTACCAAGGTCTATATAGCAGTCTTCTTCTGGACAGCTGCACCTAACAGGTAAAAATGTTTAAATTTCTTTATATTATCAAAAAATTTTACTCCTTTCCCAAAATATTTCTAAATATGAAAACTATAATTTACTATAATTAGCAGCTACACAGCCCTAAAGCCCCACCTAAAGCCCAGTCATGGCTTTCAATGTAAAGCTCCATTAATGTACCAATTTCTACTAGCCATGTCCTACCGACCAGAGTGGCACAATATTAATATGCAAGAATAGCCAAAAAGACAAAAAATTTAAGAGGATTAACATA